>JAWWLV010000002.1:3397711-3443443 GCA_035041135.1 Platyrinchus mystaceus
GCTGTCACAGGCAACACAGTCTCGACTTGGATAATTTTCACTTGATTGAAGTTATTGCCAATTAACACAAACTTCTGGTCAGTGATTCTGGGTATTGACAAAAGAGAAAACAGGAAGAATTAAATGACTGTTTAAGGAAATGCTTTTTCTCCCTTTTCCCAGTCTCTGCATAAGCCCAACCTCTTTCCTTCACCCTTCCTAGTCTTTGCCTGCCCTGTTTTGTTGCAGGCTGCACCCCATTATCCCAATTCCTTTGGTGCAGTAATAGGTGATGTGGGAGGTTGGGGTTGTGTATGCAGGGGCTCCTGTGTGACACTCCTCCTGCTCCTTCCTGCTCCAGGCTCCCACAGCTTCCCTGTGGATCGCCCCCGGGCCACAGGTGTGTATCACTGGATGGGGAACTCATGTGCATTAATTGGGGGGTATGTGTAAATTAATTGGATGTCAATGCATGAGCTGATGGGGCAGCCATGCAGGAGCTGGGGGCATTCATGCACGGGGGAATTGGGTGCTCAGGTATGAACCAATTGGATGAATTGGTTGGGAACTCACGTGTAGCTGTGGTAAACTCTGCAAACTGATGCTCAATATGCAAAGAGAACTTGATATATAGATAGAGGGAAATAGATATACGTCTTTGGATTTGTCCTGGCACTTGTTTTTTTACACAGAGCTCAGAAAACTTCCAGTTCTGGTTATTAGTCATTTTGGACTTGCTACAGTGCTGTAACTCCTCTTAACAGGGTGGCAAGGTGATCCAGTCGTGAGTTTGGAGCACATCTTTCCAATTCCTTTGAAGCATTTGCTCTTTACATTGAGAATTGAGACTTATTTTGCTGTCTGCTTTGCTTCTCATTCTGGATTTTCTCCAGTCTATTCATAAAGCATAAGCCACAATCTTGTACATCACTTGTTCCTCTCTTTTCTCCCATGGGGAATTGTTTAATGTCTGTCCCATCAGAACCCTTTGATTTGCTATGGGTTCAGCACTCTAAGACCTGTGTGTTTTCACTGCATCCTTACACAACTTTTCTATATAAACTAAGGATTCAATTCACATGGTCTGTTTCTTTTAAATATAATTGATCCACATTCTCAGAGATTTTGCTTAATGAGCACAAATGCAGCCACCTGCATATCCTAGTTTGCTATTTATTATTTGGTGATCAGCACTTTCAGTTTGTCTTCACTTTCTTCGTGGCTTCAGCTTGTCTCCAAGTGCTGTGTCAGTGCTGTGCATGTGAGCTCTGTGTGCCTCCTCTGTCCCTGCAGATACTGGCCAAGGACCAGTCAGGAAGAAAACCTCTTCTTCCTTCCTCCTAAAATGGGGTAGGGCTAAATACCAAAATCAGGCCCTTTGCTTTACACTGGCAAACTGAAAGCACTCATGAGTCCCCATTTCTCTTTTGTCTTGTCCATCTCTTTCTCTCTTTCTCTTTAATCCAAACTTGAGTATCCCTTATAAAACTTTCCTTAAAAGTCCATGATATATGTTTGGTCCATGTCTGAATGTGCTTCCCTACTTTAAACTGATCTGGGGGAGATAAACTTTCAGGTCCACCATTTGTTGACCATTTCTTTTTTTACACAAGCAAAAGATTTTCAAAACTGATACCTCGGGTAGAGGGAATAGAAGGCTGGTTCACCTCAGCCACACTGGCAAAAAGGTTTTGTCCTTTGTGCCTCAAAGCTGAACTCACTGCTTTGGCAGAGCTTTGCAATAAGCTGTTGCCCCAACTGTGTGCTCTTCAACACTGCATCAGTATTGATGTTTTGTCCCTAGGGAGCCTGCCCAGCCTGCATGGGTGAACGGATGAAGCCATTAGTGGACTCCCTGGAGAGATTCAGGTGTGCTCTGAGTTGGTTTACACAAGCCATGCCCTATTTTCCAGTCCTGATCATGCTGCTTAGCCTTGGAAGTGAGACTGACAACAGGCCCTTGTCACTCCTCTTTCTCTGAAGAGTGCTTACAACATCTGTTGACCATCCTTAATTGCTCCTAGGGTCAGCCTGGGAGTAGGAGGATGTTCTGGAAGACTGCATTACTCAACAGTAATTCCTTCTCTCATAATTCTCACTCCTTCCCTCGCTGCTGTTTGATGTTATTTTTTTCTCATTCTCAACATTTGTTTTCCTGACTGTAAAAATTCTCTAATTTGGAGGCAGTGGGTAGATTGGAACGTACACAAATATGAGCTGACCGACAGATCATTTTGTCTTCCTGTTTTGTGGGGACATGAAACTATCACTCTCCTTATTCCTGACCGTTGCAGTTTGCCAAAGGGAAGAAGCTGGCAATGAATCTTCCCCCTTTGTTGATCAGGAGAAGAGTTGTGCTGTGCAGTGTTTCTGGTGTGTCATAACCATTTTTCAATACAAGCAAACGCCACAATATTTAAATACACTAGAAGGGGAAGAAAGGGAATTCTTAAAATATGACTTTATTTTCAGTACACACATAATTTAAAATGTATGAAATATTTGTCCTTTGGAAAGGAAAGGGAGGTGGCTTGGAACCCCCTTCTTTTACATTTTTTGCCCTAGTTGCAGATAGTTTTGTCTCTGGCTGTGTTTGCTGAGCTAATGAGGGCGGGGACTGTGTAGTACTGCAGGCAATTGCTTTGAGCACTGAGCACTTTGAAGAGATTAGCCCCATTGATATTCCCTTCATCTTCGTTAGAGAGGAATGCTTCCTTCCCTGGAGTGCAAGGAGATGGACAGCTATTTAATAGAGCCAGCCTTTTTCAAGTAGATACTGTAGTCCTAAATATTCCCATCTCACTTGCCTGCACACACCCAGCATAAAAACAATGTTCTGGAGGCCAGGGTTGTACCTCATTAGAGCAATATATTGACCTGTTCGGGTTTTTTTGAGGACCCCAGGTTGATTGGATTATTATCTGACTGGTTAAATGTTATTCTTCAAGGAGAAGCAACAGTTTCAGCTGTTCAGGCAGTCAGCCAAAACATGGTGATGAGCAAATTGTTTGTTCCAAGAGTAAATGAAGGGAATGTCCACAGGATTTTTGCCATCCTTGTATTAAACTAACAGAAGCTGAAAATTGGAGCTTTATGCATCCCAAGTGGGGCATAACTGATCAAATTTTTGATTCTCCAGCAGCTATCCAGAAACTGAATTTAAATGGTTTGCAAGAAGTTGGCTTTTTTTCTCATCTCATTTTACTAGTCACAAGTCTTAAAATAATAATGTATTTGACATCTCATCTCTAGCATGTACTGCTTTTGTAACTTTATCAGGTCCACGGGTTCTATTTTATATTTATTGTTTATATTAATTCCAGCTCACAGAGTGGTGCAATTAGCAAATTCCCACTTTGAATGTATTTACACTGATAGAATGAGAACTCCTTTCTTTCACTCAGATTGCACAGCTCCATCCCAAGCCTGGCTTAGATACAAGAGCTTCATCTCCTGATTAACTTATTTCTGCAGACAGTGAGAGAGTAAGGACCTCTGAAGGTCACCACAGCCTTTCTTCCATGAAAGCTCCTCTTAAATATCGACAGCTCTCCAGGTCTTGTGTTTTGAGTACAGCATCTGTATTGTATGTACAGAATGGATCAATACTGCATTCATCATTCATATCCTGAAATAAAGAAAGGGATTTTTGAAATAAGGTATTATACTCATCTAGGATTTGTCTGTGCTTTCTGTGTGTTAAACATGTGAGAGGGAATGGCCATGGCATTCTCTGCCAAGGACCGGATAGGTCAGGGAATCTGCAAGGGGACAGCAATTTGCATATTTGTCACTGTTGAAATGAGATGTATGAGCAGTAAGCAAGAGTCATTAGCTAGCTTGTAGCTTCGTGGAATGATCCAGACGGGCTGGAAGTGTCGAAAATACGCTTATGAAAAGAAGAATTTGGGTGGTTTTGTTTAAGAGAAGCAAATACTTAGAGGAGACGGAGTCCATAGGGAGTGGATGCTTTGGAGTGACTGCCTAAGTATCTCAAGTATGTTGCTTAAAACTTAAGGATAATTTAGATAATTTGGTCTGTTTACCCACTGCTCTTTTCCCTTTCAAGAAGCGAAGTTCATATTTTGAATTGAAAGTAGGAAATGATATGTCAGACAGTTTCATATAACACACTCCCCTCCCCCCAGTCTTTAAAAGTATCCATAACCAGTATTTAGCTTTCACCTTTTTGGAGGTAAAACCTATGCCAGTCTATGCTGCATTTGAGTAACACACTTTCAGTAACTCAAAACTTATATTTTTGGCAAACTTGCTATTTTTCCAATATTCATTTTTAAAAGTAACTGAAGTTTAAAAGAAAATTATTCACCTCCTGATACCTGTATTGTGATTACCAAGGAAGTTTTGATTCCTTGAACTTACACTTGTTAAATGAAATATATTCATGAGCTAGTTCTTTTCAGAGCTTGGAAAGTGGCATCTCTTTTCAAGAAAGACATCATTTTTAAATTAAAAGTGGGCTGTCCTTAAAATTTTTTTATTTTTATTTTATCGACAAATTGTCACAGGAGCTAAAATGCATAATCATCAATAACAAGTGATCCATTGGGCTATGCAAAATATATTGATTAACAATATAATCTCCATACAGATGTCCTAGGAGTGCTTGTTGGTTTTTATGGACCAATCTAGGACTCCTGCTTGCATTTCAAGGGCCAGGGGGAAGAAGGTGAGGGAGACAAAGTTCAGGGTATCTGCAGTTCTGCAGTTCCCCCCTGCTGCTGCCAGTCAGGACTGGCTGCCCTGGTGGGTCATGTCCATGGAAAGGCAGCGTGTTGGCTGAGAATGAAAAATACTCCCAGCTGCTCCTACCATGGGATGTCCCAGCCCCTCTTTGTCAGGCCTGCAGGGGCACAAAACAAACCCCATTGGCTTGAAGTCAAGTGGGAGTCTGAGACAAAATCCCCATTGTCATGAAAGTGTGATTTTAATTTGTTTTTAAGGCTGCTCTACCACTAAGAAAATTCTGATTTAGATGCCTCTGAGGCATTTAACTTATGCTTATGCAGAATTATTGCTCAGAGAAAATTGGATACAATTTTAGGATTAGGTAAGTGACCTAGGAGAGAGAAAGAGAGTGCAAAACTTGCATATTCACTTTGTCCAGATGGATATTCAGGAAACCTTCAAACTGCTCATAAATGTTGCCTGTCCTTTTGTAAAGGCTCCCACCAGCAAGCTCATGGTCATTTCCTGGGCAGAAAGACATTTTTTTGTACTGAGACTTTTGGGCAACTAAATTTGAATTCCCTTTCTTTTTCTGTGGCAGAATACTATACATGATGATGAATGGGAAAATAAGCAAGGAAAGAACTTCTATAAACAGCTTCCAAAGCCTGACTTGGATATTTGAGCTGTTTGTTTGGTTTTGTTGTTGTTTTTTTTTTTTCTGTGGAATGAACTTTCTTTACTTCTTTGCCTGACTTTTAACTTGTGAAAATCTCTTTTATGTAGAGCTGTTACCTCTCTGAGTATCCCATGCTCTTGGGGAGTAGGGTAAAATCTCCTTACTTTTAGAATCTACTTACTTTCAGTCTTTCCTCTCTAAACTGAGTGAAAAAAGGAAATATCCTTTTTGGTTTTCCCCTCTAGAATAAAGCCAAAGAGGGTGGCATTGACAGAGAATTCTTCAATGTTGGGTCATGTCCAACATCATTCCCCCTTCCACGTTTTATATCCAAAATGAATATATGTGCAGTACCTCAGGACCAGGAAACACAGAAGAGCAGTGTTTTTGGTCATAGCAAAGGTCTGTTGTGCCAGACCCACCTCTGGCACCGGGCAGGAGGTGATGCTTAGGGAAAATACTGGTTTCCCTGCTGCTCTCCTCCAGTGCCCTGTGGACTGGGGGCTCCCAGAGCTGGGGACCTCATGCACTTTGGTGTTCATGGATCTGTTAAACTTTCCTGGTCTTTTGGTTCGAAACTTCTTTATATGTCCAACAAATCCCATAGCTATGATGAAGTACTTCCCTGTCTTTGCTTTAAATCTCTTAGTGATACATTCTAGGATTCTCATACTGTGGGAATTAGTGAATAATTGTTCCTTGTTCAACCTCTCCATGCTGGCACATCTTCCCCTGCTCTCTTTCTGGAGATGAAGTGTCTGTATTTAATGTCCTGGATGCATAAGCCATTCCTCATCTTTCTTCATCTGTTGCCCTTGTGTAAGTCTTATTTTGGGTACATGCTTTTGGAAACAGAGAAGAGGGACAAGTCCTGTATGATGTATTTAAGATGTGCTTAAATCATGGTTTTAAAATGAGGCCTAATGAGGTTTCCTGATTTCCTTCTCTAGCTTTTCCCCCTCTCCTAACAAATCTTAGATCTTGACATTATACCAAGCTGATGTTTTCAAAGAAAACAGGGTGGCTGTGAGATCTCTCTCCTGAATGACAAAGGCTAGTTTACTGTGTGTCATTGGATTTGTACAATTAAGGATACTTTTGTTCATTTGATACATTTCATGTTTCACAGAATTCAGTTTCATCTGCCACTTAATCCAGTAGCATCTCGAGATTCTTCAATGGGTCTATGAAATGTGCTGTTGTCTTGAAAAACATGAATAATTTTATACCATCAGTGCTCACCTTCACATCATTTAAAGAAAATGATTAATATGTTGACTAGTACAGGTCCCAGAATAAATGTCACATTCTTCTGGTAATCTGTTCCTGTATTTTCCTGACTGTGTCCCATTGGAAAGGTTCCATTTTTCCCCCTCCCAACTTTGGTCATCAAAACTTCTGGCAGTTCAAGTATCTCATGTCACATCACCCTTCCTCCTGTGCTTCCCAGCACCATCAAAGACCTGGAGCAGATTTCTGATCTGTGGTCTTCTGCTATAAAAGCTCTGGTAACTCTTCAGTCTGGTACTACATTTCTCTGTGCATCAGCTAAATCTGTTTATTACACAACTGAGTTTATTACCTGTAAAGAAATCAGAGGTACCAGCTGGCAGTTTCTCAGGCTCTCTTCAGAAGTTGCTGTAACGTTTGCCACCTTCCATTCCTCTGCCCCTTGGACCATGTTACGCAGTAGGTCTTGTACTTCACTAACTGTTTCAGTTAATTTCATATTTAATGTTTTCTAAAACTCCTGTTTGAATACTCTCTGAATCTGGCAAATATTTAATCACCTTAGTCCAAGTTTTTGGACTTCTGTTCCCTTTTCAGACACCAACGCAGCCTGTCCAGGGTATGTTTAGGGAGTTACAAAAGCTGTCAGCTCTCTGCTGACACCCAGTTCTGGTGGCTCTGGATTGCAGCTGCTTTGGTATGGTCAGAATAATGCACAGGTGGCTTTGGAATTCATCACAGAGAAGAGGGGTTTAGGCTATTGGGACATGGCTTTCTTTGCAAGACCTCATCTTTAAAGGAATGGATGACTCTTCCCAGTAAAGGAATGAGTCAGCAGATCCTTCAACCAAAGACGTACATCTACTTAATATAAGGTGTTTTCTTGCTCAGCTAGATGTGCATCTGAAGTTGGATGGCAACATTAAAGTTGGATGGTAAGATCAGGAAATAAATTGTTAAAGCTGTCCTTGGAGTGCAAGGTACACTGAATTTGAGAATTTCATTGTGCGTTCCATAAAAAAGTGGAACTTAAGGCATAGTCTGTTAAATTCATTGCCTTCCCTGGCTTCCTTGCCAGCACCGTAGTAGTAGTTGATAACAGCCTTTTATTCAGGTTCATTCCTTTCTGTGTTCCAGGCTGCAGCCACAGCTGTCTGCTTAAAACTCTAATATGCATTTCTGTGTATGTGGCTAAACAGGTCTTTCCTTACATCAGTGGAATTAGCCCTCTCCACTGGGTCCAGTATTTGAGGGGGTTTTATTTTCTGTTGTGTATTATTTTTCCTTCAATTCCATACACTAGCCAGTCAGCCTGAATAGCATTGGGAATATCTCTGATAGTATAATTGGCTTTTATAACAGTGACTGTAATTTGTTAGTATTTTAGCTGTGCTTGCAAGCTAAGTTTAGGTGCTGGCAAAATAAGGAGTCATTGGCTGATGGACCAGCAAAATAATGGGCTCCATTTAGGCAGCTGAACCCTCTGAGTCAGAGGCCGGGGAGGGCAGGTCTGTGCCAGTGCTGGCCTCGCTCAGCACTGTGGCTGAGAGGGTTCCTCCACCTTCCCTGAGCAGCTGCAACTGCCAGGAATGAGTGAACAACCCTGCTTTAGAAACTCATGGCCTTCCCCTTACAGCTCCTGCATCTCAGTGCTTGAATGTGGGACTGCTGAGCCTCATGATGCAGGTATTGTGATTGATGGTAATTTTTATTTATTTATTAGCACATTTGTTATAGAACATGTTTGTGTAAGCTAGTAGACAACTCTGATGCTTGATAGGATGTTGCAGGCATAGTAAACACAAAATCAGGGAAAATGAGGTTACTGAGTTCAGTGAACACTTCTTCCCTGGCATCAGAGCAAAACATAGGGAAAGGAAACAGGAAAGGAAATCAAGAAGAACCAGCCCCACAGAAATTATTAAACATCACCTCATTCAGAACCCCTCAGCTAAAGAAAAAAATATGCTCTCCTGAAATACCACCCAAAGTCTTACCTTGTAGATATAGATCTCATGTTTGGAGAGAAGACTGACATTGTTTGCTGGGCAGTGCTGAGCATCCCCATGGTGTCATGTACCTTGGGCAGCAGGTTCTCTGTGGCAAGCTAGGATAGTGGGCCAGGGTCGGGGATGTCTTGAGTCTTGGTGTTGGTCCTTTCAAGGGAAGAGAAATCTGAGCCTCCAATGTCCAAAGAGGACTTCTTCTTGGCTTTTGCCTTACTTGATACCACATGTTCTGGGTGGCTGTTCCTGTAATCCCCCTGAGCCAGCCCCTGTCTAGCAGGCACCATACATTCTGTGCAGGGCATTTTCTGTGACATTGTAAGGGACCCTGCTGAGCAGGTGTGTCCTGGAGGCTGCAGCAGGCTGCTCTGGCTGTTAGTGGTTCATTAGGTCAGATATGCCAGCTCTGGGGTGGTTTTCAAACACAGCTTCACTGAGAGTTGTAGTTCAACTCTCATCTGCATGTGCTGCTGGCCTCAGGGCTCCTGGGGCTGCCCATTAAAACACTTACACTAACCAAGCACTCTGGTACATATTTTATAACAATTCCTTGTCATTCCTCTCTCATTTGTTTTCTGGTGTTCCTTTCCTTTTGCTGCTACAAAAGCTCTTCTGTTCTTACATTTGATGTTCACTTCTGTGATTTGTCCTGATGTTCTCTGCAATTATTGCTTGAGTAGTACTGAGGGGAATGTCTGAATAATTTGGTGGAATGGATCCAAAATGACACAGACTGGGTTGCTTAAGAGATGAGAGCACAATCACAACCATTAACATAGATCTGACCTTCACCTTATGTACAAATACATGCACATTGCAGTCCTTTGGCTCTTCTGCAGTTTTGCTCTTAACATACATATTCACAGTCTGTTTGGAAGCAGGTACTAAAGGCTGGATGAGGAGGTTTTACTTCCAGGAATTACCCTGTTAGATGTGAAGCTGTTTTTTGTGTAAAGATGTGGCAGATTGACCTTTGGGATCCTGCCATTGTGAACTGGTAGATGCCGTGATCCTGCTCACATTACTAGTGTAGTTCAGTCACTTGTGCTATCAGCGCCGTGTGCCTGAATTTGAAGTGTCCTGCACTGGACCTCTCTGTAGTGCTACCTGACTTGTTCTTCTTCTGTAATCCATGGAGGAGAGGTGAGAACTGCACCCCAGTACAGCGTGCCCATCTTCATGGAAACACAATGCCTGTTGGTACATCCTCTCCAGAACAGAAACACCTAAAATTGCAGCATCATAGAATGCTTTGGGTTGGAAGGAAACTTACAGCTCATCTCGTTCCACATCCCTGCCATGGGCAGGGACACCTTCCACTGTACCAGGCTGCTCCAAGCCCTGTCCAACCAGACCTTGAACACTTCGAGGGATGGGGCAGCCACAGCTCCTCTGGGCAACCTGTGCCAGGGCCTCACCACCCTCGCAGGAAAGAATTACTTCCTGATATCCAATCTAAACCTACTCCCTTTCAGTTTGTACCCATTACTCTCTGTCCTGTCGGTACAGTTCCTGATGAAGAGTCTGTTTCCAGCTTCCATGTAGTTCCCTTCAGGTACTGGAAGGCTGCTGTTAGATCTCCATGCAGCCTTCTCTTTTCCAGGCTGAACAGCCCCAGCTCTCTCAGCCTGTCCCCATAGGGGAGGTGCTCTACTGTAGAATTCAAGCATTTCATTTTCAGTTTTTCTAGGCCAACAAAAGTAAAAACCCCTTTATATGCTCAGTGATTTAAAAGCAGCAAACACACCTCAGCCCATCTACTGCCACATACAGAATTGGTTTGGGTATTTCCAAGCAAAACAAATACTTCCAAAGGAGCTATTGTGAACAGATGGAGTAACATTCATAAAATAGGCAGTTCCCTCTTTAAGTGATTTGTTGGAATAAAAGGTATTGTTTCCGCTGAGATTTAAACTACAGTTTGCTTAAATTATTTTTATATTTGCCCATTATATTGTGAACATATGAAATGGGCAAAATGTTAAGAATAATTAAGCAGAGTGGTCCTGAATACCCTGGTGAGTCTGAAAAATCATATATAACAGTAAGCAGCTATCTGTGGAGCTGCCAATTCTACTTATATAAGCCCATCTGTTTACATCTACACCTGTTCCCTAAAGAAGAATACATCTTATGTGAAGAATTCCCACCAGATCCTCAGACATTTTATCATTCAAGAATGTTCTTCCTGTTTGTTCTCTCTCTTTCCTTTATAAGAAACTATACAATTAATGTTTTCAGTGTGGTCTCTTAGAACATTTGCAAGACAAATGCTGGACTTAGCATATAAAATTAAATGAGTTTGTTCTCTTCTGATTCTGTAATGAATACAAATTGTTGCAAGCCATTTGCATATACCTTTGACTCACAGTGGCTCATAGTCTTGTCTCCTGTTTCTCTCTCCCCTCCTACATTCTCATTTTGAACCTCTCAGACCATCTCTTGTTAATCCTAAGGTATAGGTTATTTTATGTCTAACTGATGGTGTGGAAAGGCTGTTTACTGTTTACACTATGTAAACTTCTTTTATTATAGAGGTTATTTTTAAAAGAGAAAAAGGAATTCAGGGGCTCCAAACTTTGTGTTTCCCTGTGTCCCCCAGTCCTAGGAGTTCTGCAAATGCACAGCTAATGTTTTACTGCTGAGAAACAGCAGATATACATTCCCTGGTGTAGGTTCCATCCTCAGAACTGCTTCAACAACAAAATTACCTGAATAACATCAGATATAAGCATGTGGACTTTTTTGATCTTTTTATTAAATCCTAGTATCAAAGCGGATTTCTCCACTCTCAGAGATAAGATGGGGGAGGCCAGCTTTTGAAGATCATTTGCATTTCTTTCATTTGGTGGCCTAATCTTCTTCCTACTCTATGGAACTTCTGTAAATTGTTTTAGAATTCTTAGAACAAAAAATATCTCTAAAGAGTTCTAACTTCTAATTATCAAAGTGTAAATTCTTTACATAAACTTTAGTGGCACAGCAAATACAAAATAAAATGAGGTCAAGTCAAAAAAGGAATGAATTCAATTATCCCCTTCAAAGAAATCTGAACTTGATTTCAAGTTTTGAATTACAGATTTAGAATATGGGTGGATTTTTTTTCTTATCAGCTTCTGCAGAACTGAAATATGTGAATTCATGATATGTCTCTCATTCAGAGAGTGCAACAGCTTTTCCCAGCACAAACACATTATACTCCCCATTATACTTCCATTACATTATACTGTCCTAGCAGAGACTTCCCATGAACTTCCATCCTTCAATGCTTTTACCTGATATTCTCTTTGTTGTAAGCAGTGGCTAGCTGTGTTTTAGGTAAGTAAATTATTCCATGGTAACCTGTTGGTGGCCTTAGATGGCAAGTGACAGAAATAGGAAGGGAAGTTCCCTCCTGACAGGGAGTGGATAAAGGCAGGTTCCGGATCCATCTCTTTGTAAGTGCCATGGGAGGATGTGGTGTGCAAAGGATCCGTCATCTGCCATTTCTGTAGGGTTTGATATTTGTGAGGAAGATGAAATGGACTGGTGGACTGATTCGTTCTCAGTTCAAACCCCTTCTTTGGGTTGGAGTGTTAATGCATTTTTTTCCGTAAAGGCAAAAACTAAGATTAGGCAGAAGTAGAAAACATATTTAAGACCAATAAGGTTATAGACATTTATATCTCTACTCAGGGGCTGTATTAGGGTCTCTTGCCCGCAGTGGGGACAGAAGACCTTGGCCAGTGTGGATTGATGTTTGATTTCCTTATACTAACAGCAGCGCACTGAAGGGGTTTAGTTGGTGCTCAATTCCCCTGACTGCACTGGTGCACCTTTTCATGGAGGCCTTCTTGGTTACCCATCAAATGGGCTGTGTATTATTGCTGTTGCATGTGTAAGGGGTAGCTGGGGGTGTGCAGGTGCCCTCTGAGTCACAGGGAGAAGAGGATTTGGAAAAATGAGCAGCCCACAGCCCACCCTGGGCTTTTGTCCTCAGTAACCCACGAGAGCTAATTTCCATCTGTCTGTGCTGGAGTTAGCACAGTGAAAGGAGCATCTCTTGGAGCTGTTCTTCAATTAGTATTTTCTTACTATGTTACCTTTTCCTTTAGTATTTCTCATAAACAGCATTCAGCACTTTGCAGTTTTTTGTTGTAACAGTGCATTTTCTCTGCATAGATCTTGAACATCAAAATTAGTTTGGACATCAGGAGGAATTTCTTCACTGAAAGGGTGATCGGGCACTGGAATGGGCTGCCCAGGGAGGAGGGGGAGTTCCCATCCCTGGAGGTCTTCAGGAAATGATCGGATGTGTCACTTAGTGCTCTGGTCCAGTTGACAAGGTGGTGATTGGTCAAAATTTGGACTCGGTGATCTTGGAGGTCTTTTCCAACCTTGATGATTGTGTGATTCTGTGATTTTAAGTAGATTTCTCTGTATCCCTTCAGTAATCTGGGTATAGTATTCTTCAGCTGCTTATCTGTAACAAAATACTTTCCCCAACCCATCCAGTAATTCCAGCAGTCCAAAGTGGGGATTAAAGGAGAGGTTTATATTCAAGAATAGATCACAGCTAAAGAAATTTAGAGTATTATGGGATTCTCTGTCAAGGCCTTTGAAGATATTGTCTAAAACACTTTTTAACTGCTTGGCTCTATCAGCTCTGGGGGAGTTATCGTCTCTATTTCCAAACAGTTAGCAGATAAAGCCTTAAAGGCTTGGAGCAATCCCAGTTGTACGGTGAGTCAATTTATGGGGAAAATATCTCTTGAATCAGTAGTTAAAACTTTATTACAGATGGCTCAGATATTGGGCTTGATTTATTCTTTATATCTTCTGTAGTGACATGAGTGAATTGTCTACAGAAAGGCCACATCATACTTATTACAGAGTAAAGGGCAAATTGGAAAGGTAGTTGCTTCTTTATGAGCCCAAAACACTTCTTCCAATTGCAGCAGAGCAGAGAATGCAGAAATAAAACAAGATTCTTTTTAGGTTGTTGCAGCAAGTTATCAACATATTTGTTTATCATCAGGACATGCTTGAAGACAGTTTACATAAATATCTTTATACATACCAAAGGCAGTTATTTCACCTGGTGATTGTATTTGATTTTATTTGATGCCTCCCTAAAACTATCAAGCATTAATTTAAATCAAGCATTCATTTAAATCATGCAAGGCAAGGAGAAGGAAGGTCTTAATGATCTTAAGGATTTCAATTTGGCTATATCTTACCAGATTTGCTTACAACTGAAAAATATTTTGGAAACTGAAAGCCTTTATTTTACTGTGAGACACTGAATATTTGCACTAGATATATACCTTAAGGGGAAAAAAACCCCCATATTTTCAAAAATTTCTTAAAATCACATATAAAAAAATTCCTACAGCTTTTGTCATTTTTTCACACTTTTATGAGGAGAATGCATGGCACTCGATGCAGAATTCTTCTGAAAACACATACTTTATTTTAAATTAAAATGAATAATCCACTAGGATTACAAGTGGGCTGAAAGTGTTTTATTTCTGGTTTTATTTCCATGGTCCATGTAATACGGGCAATAATTTAGAATTGTATTTTTGAAAGACAGTCTTGATTTCAAAGTTTTAGGTAAAAGTGTAAAATTCATAAAAGAACCCATAACTGAGGAAATTCTCATTGTTCATACTTTACTTGTTTGAAATTAGATGAAATTTGTGAAATATCATTCAATTAAAACTGGTTAAACTATTTCTCTTGTGCATTCTCATAAAGGAGAAGTATTGCAGAAATGATTTGATTAGAGTTCTCTTGATGTTTGGATTGCTAAGCTGGGGATCCTTGGATCAAATCCATTCTCTATCTTGACCTTTTAAAAATATCTGTGCTTTTAAGTTGGTAATACCAGATGTTGCAAGGGAAGACACTAAAAAAGCCCACTGGATGATTATGTTGGGATCTTCCAAGAAGATCAACCCATCTTCTTGGACTGACTCTTAAGCTGGCTCATGAACGTATGTAAGTGATGTAATTTTTTAACCTGTTGTATTTTTAGAAAGAAATAAAATGTTTGAATGGCATAATGCAAGATTAATACCCATATCAGTCAATAGAATAAATGCCATGCTGTTATTCATGGTATGTTAAGAATAAAAATCATTGACATTGTAAGCATAAAATAGACACGAATAATGGCAGAAACTATTAGGCTCTAACTTTGAAAATATCTAGCAATTATGCAACTTAAAATAGCAATCTCAACTTACCCATATATTTACATATTAATAGTCCTAAGTGGTAATTGTAATTGTCTCTCATCATTGCTTCCTTTGACCCTCATTTTTCAAATAAGAAATATGAAATTCCATTAAGTAACATTAATAGTAGAAAATTAATTTAAGGCAATATATCACCAATTAGCAAGCCCTTAACACATCTCACTGTTTTCACCTGATGCTTACTTGAAAAAAAAAAGTTAATTATTTTATGTATGTCTGAATCCAAGGATATCATCTCATGCACATATGATGGAGATGAGAAAGAAAGTAGATTATATTTCCTGGTCTTGATCCAGTAAAGTATCAAAATTCATGTTGACATCTCTAGACTGTTCACATGTGGCTGATCAGGGGCAAAGAGCCCCTCAACACACACAGTCAAGACCAGTGCCAGCATCTCTGGACTGGGAAAAGCTACACTTCTGACAGTTATCTTTATGCCTGGGGTAGTTTGGGGTTTTTTAATGCAACTGAATATTCTCACAAGTAAGCCAGAACTCCCTTCAGGTAATTAATGGATCTAGTTTATCTATGCACCTTACTCTACGTAATGACTCTCCTGATTCATCCTCCTTCGCGGGGAATGACATACCCACGGCTGTTGTGCGTGATAGATCAAGATTAGGAAGCAGCATTTGCATCTGGCCAATAGGTCTTTAGTCATCAAACTGACAAATGAAGCTAATGTAGAATAATAATGTATGAAGTTGCTTCCAAGTACTGAAGACTAAAATACATTTACACAGAATGGTGCTCCCATAAGGAAAAAAAAATTTAGGAAAGCCATTAAAACTAAATGCTTCATATTCGTCATGTCAGCGAGGAGATCATCATCTGTTACAGGACATTTATGATTCTTGGACTGCAAATGTTACTGTTGTCCATAAAAGCAATAATTATTTTTGTTATTTCTTTAAAGGCCAGCCATGTAAATAATGTCTTCTATTTCTCTTATCTCTTTTTTCAAAGGCCACGTATATTGGTGTTCTTTGAAAAGCATTTCCATTGTAAGAATTGTCTACTCATAGACATCCAGAATGGCTTGGGTTGGAAGGGACTTTAAAGACCATCCCATTCCAACCCCCTGCCATGGGCAGAGACACCTTCCACTGTACCAGGCTGCTCCAAGCCCTGTCCAACCAGACCTTGAACACTTCGAGGGATGGGGCAGCCACAGCTCCTCTGGGCAACCTGATCCAGGGCCTCTCCACCCTCGCAGGAAAGAATTACTTCCTGATATCCAATCTAAACCTACTCTCTCATCACGTTGCCAAGTATGGAACGTATTGTAAAGATAGTTTAAAGAAAACAGGTATGATTTTGTTCCTTTTTTATATGAATTTCCCCTGGTTGTCTCTGTAAATGTCAGACTAGGAGTTTTTTTGGTTCTTTGAGGTGTGTGGTTGATAGACCAGTAAGTGTAACCTGGAAATATTTCTGACAGGTGCTTCAAATCTTCATGTTTGCAGGTTTTAGAGATGAGCAATGCATGAGAACAGTTTGAGAGCTGGCATCAGTAACAGGCTAACTTAGTAGAGTTTCAAGGTGTAATTAATAAATTTCTGTGTGAGAATTAGCTTCTCCTCAGCCTGAGTGCTGTCTGAGAACTGAGGAGGCCATGCTCTCCTGCACTGCAGTGTGTGAAAGCCCATCTGCCGCTTCATAAACGTTGTCCTTGTGGGATAGGAAGTTTCTGAGCTCTGTTTGTGGGAGGATTTTGATTTTCCTCTGCTGGATGCGAATTAATTCAGATTCCATTGTCCTTTGAAAGATTGCAGACTCCTGTTGATCAGTAAGATTTAAACTGGCTGTAATCAACAGATCGATTGGTGAAAAGAATGTCAGGTGGCAAGATTAGTTCAACATAATGAGCTGGTGTATGGCTGCTGCCACCATGAATGATGGCAACGTGCAGGGAATGTGTGAAAGGGAGCAAAGATTCCGTGATTTTGGAGCATGTAGCATCTACAAAATTACACCTATTGGATGGAAAGCTGATCAAGACTGGAGGCAGACTAAGGACTTTTGCTACCAGCTTTTTCTTTCCATGCAGATCTAGCAGCCAAAATGAATTACAGTTAGCCACTGGAATAGCTCTGGGGTACACGAGCTGCAGAAGAATGGTGTGAATGTCAGCACCAGGCTCTGCAACATTATTCATGGCAACTTAGAGGCAATTAACCTGACTTCACTCAGCTGAGTTTTCAGGAAGGAAATAAATAGCACAACTTCAGAATGAGAGTTTCTGATTGTTTTTGATATATTGCATATTCACTGTAGAAAGTATTTGCACAACAAAGATAGCTGTAAAACATTAAATTAGGCAAATAGGCCTTATACATGGGGGAAAATTAAAAGTAAATTTAGCCTACCAAGTACATTTGGAATTTATTTTCATATTTTAAAGTGGTTTAATGGTTAGGATCAGTAGTTAATTTTTTTGTAGGTTAGCTAGCTCAGTCCTTACAACTATCATGGACTTGATTCTTTCAAAGTGCAGAACTTTTCTTCATTCAGGTGTGACGTGTTCTCTAAGCAGGACAAAGCTGAGGGCTGTGAGCCAGCCCTGGGGGTGTAAAGCTGAGAGAGGCTTGTTCATTATCCACACTCCAGCTGACTGCTTTTGCCCACAGTCCTGGCTCTGGTGGCCAGGCTGGCACAACTGCAGTTTAAGGGTTAGTGGCATGAGCCTTCAGGAATCAACTCACCCCGGTGCTGTCCTTTCCCACAGAGCATTGTCTGTGTGTCCCTGTGCAGCTGTGGCCAGGGCAGCACAGTGAGGCTGAACACACACTGATGGGGTTTTGCAGGAGAGAGGTGGTGAGTGGGTCAAAATTGCCACTGCTTGAGATATTGCCAGGCAGAAGGGTTCAGATGAGGTGGGGTGGGACCTGCTCTGCCCTGACTGATTCAGGGGATGTACTCTGGTGATGAACCGGTTCATCCACATAAAGCCCAGTGAAGAATCTCATTTAACAATGATACATCCATGCAGTGCTTTTGTCCCCTGCCCTCTGCAGTGTGTTGCTCATTCATGTCCTTGGCAGGTGCTCCTGGTCACAGTCTCTTATGTGGATCCTGTTGAATGCTGCCTTTGGGGGATGCTGTTTCTTTAGCAAAGGAACAGCAGGTGCCTCTGTGCCAGACAGGTCAGAAACAGGTAGAGCTGCTGCTCTTTCTCTGCAGGGAGTGAGCAAAAGTAGGGTCTGGGCAAAAGGAGAGGGAAGGAGCTGAAGATTTTGGAATGAAAACAGGGACCAGCACGGAATCGACAGCATCAGTAAAAAGAACAGGGCAAAGACGTTTGTGTGGGGGGACATGGCAGTATTTATTGACTTACAGGGAAGCAAAGTAGTATAGGGTCTGAAATGGATTGTTTTAGGAAAGGGAACGTATTGATTGTGGGGGAGTAGATAATTGATGCTGGAAGAGGGGAATTTGCATGTACAGCCATAGCATGCCAAAATAAAGCACGTTCGTGGGCAACAGCACACATTTTGAATATGCAAATGTGAGTTTGCATATACATGTGCAAGTGCTGTGCATGCAGTAAATCTCTGAGTAAATTTTGCAGTTCACTTTGTGTCTCTGCTAATACAAAACTATGTTGAGCAGAGCTCGGCTGGGGACAGAGCAGTGAGGGGGATCCTTATGGGGCTGACAACAAGGAACATACTGTAATTATGGTAAAGCCAAGCATTACAAGCAGGAGATACAAAGATATGTTTACTATTAAAAGAGACACAGGCATGTTAATTTATGGAAATTAGCAGTTTAAGGCATCTAAAAAAGTACGTACTGACATAAAATTCTGCTGTAAAATTACGATTAAGACGTTTTCCTGTTTGTGGCTCCAGATTAGTTGAATTTTTAAAGGTGTTTTTTCTCCACGTGATGCCACTTCAGTGAAGGAAACGAGATGCTCAGGATGCCTTTGGAGCATCACAAGAGTGGCACAGTAGAGGGGTTGGGTGGGGAACTCAGTTTCTATGTTCTTAATGGCTTACTTTGCTCGTGATTTGAGGGTTGACCTTTTTTTGTGCTATTTCTATCTTTTAACCTTTGTATTTCATTATTTTACCAATGTTTGATTGCAAAATACTCAATACAATATGTTTAAGAATATGAATTAAAAGATCCATAACTTAGAACAGAACTGTTGGAGCTGAACTGTCACTATTTTCTCCTTACATTTGCTTAAAAAGAATAATTCCAATTTTCAGTTGAAATACTGTTGGGTAAATCCTCAATCCTCTACATAGTTTTTCATGGTTTTACTTTGAGATGAAAAGCAATTTCACAGTGAACCCTTTGTTGAAGTTACTAGTGTTAAGGCCACAAGGTGTATGTTAAGTGCTCTTCAACTTCCCATGACAGTTCTTCCAGGAAATACAAAAAAAGTGGTAATTTTTTTTTCTTTTTTTATCCATTAAAGAAGAAACAAAGATACATTTTTGCTCTTGCTTCTCTTTGTGACATAGTTATCATAATTTCAACTGGCAAAATTACTTGTTCTGCATAAGAACATGGCACTTGAACCTTTCTGTACAAGGTACTGTCTGAGGGAGCTGAAAAGGAAACTGAAATCTTGCTTATAGAAAGACTTAAAAATAGATAATCATTTATCATGCTATAAATAGGGAAATATTCAATATTAATTTATGTTTTAAACTGATGCTTAAAATGTGGAGTTGTATCTATAACCATACCTGACTGGAGCATAATTCTAATTCATCAGCAGTGGAACTTCATTCCTAAGCTATTCCAGAGCCTGCATGCATATTGTGGTGTGTACTGCAAACAAAGTTAGAAGGCTGCCTTTCCTTCCCCACTCGTGAAGGGTTGGCTTTCAGCTCTTGGATCACAGCGTAGCTCCATGAACAGCTCTGGCACAAGTTCCCAGTGCTGCTTCGAGGGACGGACACTTCTCTCCCTGTCCCTTTTCCTGGCATGGCTGGTGTGGATCTGCTTTGTGAACCAGACCAGGGAACCACTTCAGATCTGTTTCTCCCTTCAGCTCACGGCACAGTCCCAAGGATGTTTGTACTGGCAAAAAAGAGAGAGAGGAGTAGAGACGCATTCCTAGGAGTGGGCAGGAGAGCAGAACCAGCACTTGTGTTGGCATTGTGCTTGCTGCTGGGATAAATACACTTGAAATTATACCATCAGAGGTGGGGGAAGCCTTAATCCTGTGCAGCCATAGGCAGCACATGGTCTGTCAGGAAAGTGAACCCCTTTTAATGGCCAATGATAACTGTAGGATGCAATTTTGCCCTCCTGTTTCCTCTGCTCTGTTTGGCCATTGCCGTGTTCTTCCTCTGCCACCTTGAACTGTCTCTGCTCTTACCTGACATCTCAATCGTGTTCAAGGAGCTAAATTAGTGAAAACTAACCCTACAAACAGTAAGGTAAGTGTGGGGGTGCTCATATGCCTTTGGGTTTGTCCCTTTAGGGTGAGTGTGGTGTAGGAGAAGTGGCAATAACAGTGGGGTGTAAGGTGGACTGGACACTGCCTTGTTGGATGAGCTTAAAGATGGCATTAGCCCTATCACCTGACAGCAGTCATAGCCAGGGGAAACAATTTGAATTAAACTTGTGAAATGGGAAACTAGATGATGTTAAATTCAGAAATCTACAGCAGAGTAAGGCAGGGATTTCCTCAGGATGTTTCATGGTAAGCCTTCCACTGAAATTCAGACAAGTTCGGGCGTCTACTTCCTACAGGGTGTTTTGAAAAGTTGAGATTAAATTCTTTAACTCTTTTATTCTAACTGTTAAAAGCTTAATAACACATAGTGTGTTTTGCATGAAACTCTGGCCTTGCCGAAAACAAAATTGAGAGTTTAACTTCTCCAAGGCCAGCATTTACCGTGCTGGCTTTGATGACTCCATGGGATATAATTCATGCTGTGATGCTCAGATGTGCTTCAGAAGAAAACTCCACAACTTTCCTTAAAGCAAACTGAATATGTTTAGCACTCTTGGTGAAATCAGAATCACATTTTTGAAATAACAAATGCAGGATGTCAATTGGTTTAATGGACAATAAGAGGTTACGCTTGCAATTGTGAGACTTTAGAAATCCAATTATTTCTATTAATATGCCTTCATTAAAGAGCCATATTTCAGTGCTGTCCCATGCCTTGCTTGTCTTGCTGCCTGTTATCGAACTGAATCCTTTAAAATCTCCTGTTTGCATTTTAATTGGCTTTGGGAATAAGTAGGAAGAGAATAATGGAAATAAGTGACAAAATTAAAGTAGTGCTTTTGAGAATCTGGAAGCATATAATAGGCATGTAACAGACTCCTTCTCACTGGCATAAGCCCCTGCTTCTGATACACTTGTGTCTGAGACATCTGAATCCTTTTTGTCTCATCATTTAAGAGAGGGGGAAGAAGGCTTTTTAATTCTGAATGTGCTCTGTGCATGTTTCAGTGTTAATGTCACAGTTGGAGTCTGGAATTACAGTCACTAAGCCCTGCCTGTATTTCAAGCCAGCATGCTAAAGTGGAGAATTTAATTAATATAAACAGAGAAAGGAAGGCAGCAGCAGGGGGAAGGCGGACGAGGTGAGGCAATCAGTGCTAAGCAGATTTCCCTGGCTCCCAGGACACTGCTCCTTCACCATGAGGATTAAACCCTCCAGGGTTGTGCAGGTTGAGCCTCCACAGTTGTCATTGTGCTCCCTTGTAATAAAACACAACCTCTGAGCCTCAGCTCTTAGGGCATCTACCTGGCCACATATGGTTTACCAATACATGGCTCAAGAATTCTGCAGTGATGCAGTGCACAGAAAACTTCTTGCTTTCTTTCACTTTACTTCTTTTTCCTTTAACCTCCTGTATATCCTGACTGCACTTCAAAGACATAGTGGTGAACCCTGTAATGCCGTAACTGTTGGATCCTGGCACGGATTTGGTTGAAATGCAGAATTTCCTCTCATGGTGATACTGAGAACCCTGCATTGCCTGACATGAGCATCATGACCGTAGATGTTCCTAGAAGGCCAACAGAAGGGTCTCAGTACAGAGACTGTGTGGGTAACCTGGCAGTGTAAGAAGTCCCGGGGCGAATGGCAGCCCTGGGAGCTGCACTGAGCTGTAGGAGCCATGGCTGGGATCTTTCTCTGTGCTCCCCTTTCCCTATGGATATAAAGTCTCAGCAAGTCAACGTGACAAATTAAACCCGAACTCCTAAACTGAAGTTATGCTGACTGAGCTGCAGCTGCTATTCCCAAGTCCCTGTTACTCCAAACGTTTGAGGTGGGTTAGTTATTTGGCAGTGAGCCTCAGAAGCCTCCTAGCAATTTAAGTGTGGGTATGAATGGTTATTGTTTTATTCAGAAGTTACCACTCATGTGGTCTACAGTATGACTAGACTAAATTATTAATTTCTGGATATTCTAATGGAAAGATGGGAAGGGAATATTATTCAAAGAACTCATTTGGAAACCAAAATGCCATTAGGACGGGTAGGTTTTTCAATTTGGACTGAGCAAAGTATAATACATCAGCTCTTTTCTTCCCTCCCTGTCATATTCTGTTCTCAAAGCATGAGTGGGATGCTCTCCAATTCCAGGTGGAGGGAATAGATTTATTTTATGCTGAAAATAATGAGCTTGTATGGGTTTGTGTGTTTGGTAGAATGGGAGACTTTCACATCAAATGGCCGTTTATATTCACAGACCTCTGCTGAAAGGGAGAGTTATAGATGAACTGACAAATGGTCATCAAATACAATGCACTTTTCTTGGGTTGTCAGAGTCTGGGGAGTAGAAACGACTGGAGCAAAATACATGATTATGCTTAGAAAAAGGAAAGCCTAGTTTTATTCAGGCGAGGAAGGTCAAATTGGATCATTGGAGACTCAGTGAATAGGGAGCATGGGGAGCTACTGCCTTCTCTGCCTCCTGTGGTGGGGGTTTCTATTAAGTCTCTGATGGAGTGAGGGTCCAGTCTGTCTTTGCTTTGACAAGCACAGAGAGGGCATGGAATCCAAACAATGGGTGGCAAGGCAGCAGAGGGAACAACTTTGCTATGATATAGATTGGATATTAGGAAAAATTTCTTCACTGAAAGGGTGCTCAAGCAATGGGACAGACTGCCCAGGGAACCAACCCTGGAAGTGTTCAAAAAGTGTGTAGATGGGGAAGTGGTTTAGTGGTGGGCTTGGCAGTGTTACAGAAATAGTTTGACTCAATGATGTTAAAGGACTTTTTCAACCTAAATGAGTCTACAATTCTATATATTAATGCAACAGCTCATGGTAGTAAATATAGATGCAGGCAGAGGTTCCTGATTGCTTTACATAATTTGATATGTAACTTTTGCGTTGCTTCAAAAAAAAAAATCTACAAATCCACCCCACTTTTAAAGTAGAATTCAGGATGACTTCAGAATATTGCTGTTTAAGTGAATTCCAGAGAAAGTGCTTTATTTTATTTCTTCCTTAGCCTCTGCATTACTCTTAGAGAGCAATAATGCTTGAAATTGTCTAAACAATTTTCTGTTTAGCACTTGAATCTATCAGGAAAAAAGTGTCTATCTTAAATGAGCATTAAATTCATTAATATATTTTCCTATGGGAGCCAGAATCTGAATTTTATAAGAATTGCTTTAAAAGTTTAAATACACAACCAAAGATATATTTCAGAATACCAGATGGCTTAATAAGCATTGAGTAATTTTATTTCTAAAATGTGTGGGGTCTTATGGTAATTGAAATTCAGCAAGAATAACTGAAGTGATATGTTCTATTTAGCCAATATATATCTATATAGCTATAAATTGGGTTTGATTAGCTTTTAAATTTTAATTGCCTCTTACTAGATGAAATTATGCCCTTTCTTGCTAAAAATCCGAAGCTGTTATCTTTTTCTTTTGGTTCACTCTATTATTTGCTTAGTTTTCCTCCTCTGCAATAGGAATGGATGAAAACAGGTAGCAAACCAGAGAAACACTAGTAGAAAAAACATGAAAAATAGCAGCAACAGGAGGAAATTATAAAAAAAAAAAAAAAAAAAGAAAAAAAGAAAAAAATGCACTCTTGGTAACTGAATAGCAACTGAAAAGGGAAACCTTTCAGGTAACACCCTTGTGTCCTGTGCTGAGCTGTGCTAAGGGTTACCCCATTTCCTTAGCCCACAGGTGCCTCCCAAGCCCCTGACAGTGCAATAAGAAAATACAGCCTGTTCCCTCCAGGAGCTCAGATACACCAGCGGTCATTGTAACTCACTATTAGATTGATTCACCACCATGCTGGGCTTTTCTCTTACTTTCCACCAATTATGGAGGCTGACAGAAAGGAGAAGAAGAAGTATGCTGCAATAAATGGGAAAGAAAGGGAGGAAAATATTGACATTTCCTAAGATTTAGGGCACCGTCACAGTAAATCCAAAGACTTAATAGGAGCCTCACTTTAATATAAGAAAAACACCAGAATCAGTCTCCAAAGGCAAATAATTTTTGTTACTTCTCCTTTCTAACAGAAATGCTGGCTCTTTGTGTAAATTGTCTGGAGCTGAATCCTAATCTGTGCAATATGACAAAAGCATGGTTCTCTAATGCTCAGTTAACCATTTTTCTGTATTTAAACTGGAATATATTTTGAATTCCCACAATATTCTTTCATAACCATAACTCTGTACACAGCAAATGTGTACCTTAATAGAAAAAAAGTGGAAAATCATCTCAAGAACTGTGAGTAAGACTTTGCATCCTCAAGTTTGTGTAACAGGCCTGAAGGCAGATTTCTGTTCAGGTATTAATACAGATAGATTCTGTTCTTCCAGCTGACTTCCCCTTTCCCCACTCACTGTTAAAGATCTCAGTACTGAATGCAGAAGACTATGGGGTTTTATACGTTAAGATTTTTTCTTCTTTGCTAGCATTGTTCTGGGTTAGATTTTTTAGAGACATTGTTCAGACACAGATTATGGGCCGCATCAGGGGTGGAAACCCCCCAGCTATGACACTGTGGTTTCTGTCTTTTCACTGTTTTAAATTCTGTTTGTTCTCCCTAAAACCTGACTTAACCACAGCCCTTTGCTCTGTGTCTGCCCAGAGTGGAGTATCCTTCCTGCTGCTTGATGTATCCCACAAAAAGCTATTTCTCCAGTCTTCCTGCCTCAGGCCCACAGGGATGGGCACACTGATCTCTTAAACTTCCATTTATTTTGAACTCTCTGTGCCTGAACCCAAGATTTCCTCTTGGTGAAGGCCCTTTCTATATGTAGGGCAAACCATAAGCTCTCATGGATTTTGGAAACTTTTGAAGTGAGGGAGAAGATGAAGTTTTGATGTGGGGATTGCAGCCATCAGCTTGCACTAATTAGAGGATCCAGCCACAGCATCGTTTCATGGCTGCAGGAGTAGTTCCATCAATTGAATCTGTTGCTGTGCCTGTTTGATGTCAGGGTCTCTGGTGGTTTGTGTTACTGGTGTTTTGTACAAAATGGGAGTTCTGCCTTAACACTGGAGATGCCTCTGTTTGAAGGGATCTCTCCAAGTGTTTGTTTTTTTCTTGAATCTGAAGTCTTGTTTCAATCCAGTGTTTTCGCTGTTCTCAAAGACAACCATAAGAGAATCACAAATTGTCTCCACATCAGGGAATACAAAGAATTAAAAAAAACACCCTCTGTGTATTGGCCAAGTTTCTCTGTGCTGCTTAATTCTCTGAATTAATCATCAACTACCTCCTCCTACAGTTGAATTCCTTGGGGGCAGTATAGGTTCTCTCAAATTAAGGATTTGGGGCAGTATCTTCACTATCAGAAGGGTACATGTCTCTCTGAACAGGGATTGACTATAAACCCACTTTAAAATCCATGAAGTTTTCTTTATTCGTTTCTTCCTGCTCAGGAAGGGATTAGAGTCTCGCTGGAACAGCTCTTGGGATACAGTGTTTTGTAGCTTCTTGTTTTCTCTTTAGCTCTTCTGAGAGGGAACTCAACACTGCAAGACCGACACCAGGGAATGTTTGCTCTTTTACCTGATGCTTAGAGATCTAAAGTTTCATATCCACCTCCTTCTGTGTCGCTTTCAATGATAGCCCCTGTTTCTATGTGTATGAGGTGTTTGCTTTGGGAAAGCAATTTTGCCATCCTTTTTCCTCTGGTTAAACTGTAAATTGCTCTACTTTTACAGTAAATAATGTCTGGAATTCTACATATGAAAGTGCATATGGATCACCCTGAAGAATGACAGGGAAAGATTTCTCATCAGTCTCTCTGCTTCTCTACTAGCTCATATGGTTGCTTTCCCATTTTTCTCAGAATTCCCTTGCCTTAAGAATTGTGGGGAAAGGAACGTCATAAAGCAGACCAGGTTGGAAGGAACTGCAGGAGGTTTAATCATCTTCCTGGCCAAAGCAGAGGCAGATGCGACATCAGACCGTTGAGGGCTTTATCCAGCCTGCTCCTGAAAACCTACAAGGATGGAGAGTGTCCAGCCTCTCTGGGCTGCCACTTTGGCTGTTTGATTGTTCTCATTATGGAAAAGTTTCCTGTTATCCAACGTGAATCTCTTTTGTTTCAGTTTATGCCCACTGTCTCTCCATCTCCCACCATCCATCAAGTGCCCCAGTCCTTGGACGTCTCGGTGGCCCTCCACTGAACTCAGTCCAGTTTATTAACACCTTTTATTTCAAATATCTGCTTTTAATTCCTACATTTACTGTTCATTTTGATTTGTTTTTTTTCCATATATGTACAATATGTATAAAAATCACAGGATACAGGCTTTGATTTTTTTTTTCTCCTGAAATTCCTTGAGGAATCAGGTGAGCGATGAAAACATACACCTGGGTACTTTCTCCTGTATTGCATGTAATAGAAATATTACCTGAAGCATCTAAGTGCTTAAAAACACTTTCAATCCCTATAGAACTTATACAATACCATGTAATAATTTGAAATCTTACAGTGCCTTTCCTCCTGATCTCGCCAAGATTTTAAAACATAGCGCACAATGTTGCTGCAGTTTTATCCTTGTTCTTCCTGGGAGCTAAAGCGATAACCTCTCTTTCTGTTCCAAGGCTTCTTTTAAAATGCAGAATTGTGCTTTTATTATTTATTACTGGTTTCTGTCAGTACTTTGGCGCACAGTTTATCAGTTAATATGGTGAATTTGGTTTATTTTTGTGAGAAGGAGTGGGGAGGGGCAGTTTAAAAACGCACTTGTTTACACTTGAGAAAGCACCTGCCAAATGGGGCATGTTATTCATTGGCCTCTATTCAGGGATGGGATGAGGACACTGCAGCAGTGCTAGGCTAGGGCAGATTCCATCTTCTGAGGCCAGAAGGAGCCACTGTAGAAATACAGAAGCAGTAAGAAATAGTACCCTTTTTAAACAGATCCTGAGGTATGAGGAGGTACATCATCCTGAACCCAGGCTCTGAGCAGAGCAGTGTGTTACAGACACAAGACTTTTTCCCTGTAGTTCTTCTGCAAAGCATCTAAAAAATTCACATGATGCAGCACCACTTTCAGTAACCACCTCAGTATTTAGGAACACACAGCTGTGAGATTGCAGGTTTTATAGGGACAAGTTTCTCCAGCTTCCAGAGGATGGGATTGATGATGCCTTTAGCTAATAAGGCTGCCGGGTAATCGGTCCATTAGGCTGCTTTGTGTCAGCTCCCACGTGCAGTAAGGCCACCTTTCAGCCTTCATTTTCATAAGGAAAAATTACATTTTGTGAATCTGTGTATGTTTGCAGCTGCCCAGTTCCTGGTCCAAGTTGGAGCACACTTTTAACTGTCCTAACTCTCCCTTGGTCCCCTGGCTCTGGACCATGAGGCTGCTGAAGCTTAGGAAAGCCAAGTTCTCCTAAGCCTACTGCCTGCTGAGCAGCAAATGCTGGGGGAGGTGTCTGTTGTCAAAATGGCTCATGTTTCCATACTTTTCTGTATGAAATTTACAGTTGAAGTCAAGCTGTAATTGTTGTGGATATTATTTTATGTGGTTGTTTTGTGACATGGATTCACAATCTGCTTTTCCTTGTGTTTGAATTCTTATCCTGACTTTTGTGAATATACAAAAGAAGTGAATTCTGTTGTTAGCTCTCACAGGGCCCTGTGGTTGTTGTTCATATTGTAGAACAGAAGAGCTCAGAGCTGAGCACTGATGATAGTTTTTGTATCAGTAGAGAGGTAAGATTAGGTAAGATCAAAGCTGGGCTGTGCACGGTGTAAGAGATAGTAGCTGACCTGGAGGACTTCAGAATGTGTCCACAGAGGCATTAGGTGCCCAAGTACCTTTAGGAATCTAAACTGTGTAGTCTAAGTAGACAATACAAAGGAAGGTGGTCAGAGAAACATATAGAGGTGACTTGGCCAAGGTGATATGACAGCGCCTGTTACAGAACTAATGGACAAGCTGGATGTCCCTCCCTGGCCATCAGAGGTCTCCAGGTATGAGATCACAGCTTCCCTTTTCCTCGTGCAAGTTACCTTTTCAGGCAGGACAGAAAAATTAAAAATTTGGAGATGAATTTTGGTTGCTGACTTTCTCCTCTCCCTCTGCCCCCCCCATTCCAGAGTGCCCTATTTTTAGAAGGCACACATAGGCACGTTGCAGCAGCTGAGCTCTCTGAGCCTTCATGGAGTAACTGCTTATAGGTTGCTCACACTCAGCCAGTAGAGTGAAATTTTTTCCTGCATTATGTATTCCTGCAGATCTTTTCCACAACAATAGGGCAAGTAATTGTAATGTAAATTATTCCAGTCTGCATTGTAACTCTCTGCAACACAAAAAAAAAATGTTTCCAGTGATTCTCATGTTAGATATTGCTTTGACTTTATCAGAGAAAGATCTTCTTGCTTTTTAAGAGTTTAAGAAGCAGAGAGGCCATGAATTAAAGACTCACTTGGGTCCTTTTACCATAGGAAAGACTAGGAATTATAGCTGTGTAAGGATGGTAATGGCCCTCAAACATCTCAGGTTCAAGTTCCCCTCATCAACCTTGTCTGCAGTATTTGTGTTGCCCTGAATTAAATACCTGTTCTTTTCCTAAGGTGCACCTTTATGCATCTTCATGTAAGTGAATTTCTAAGCAGAGTTGCTTAACTGTTGCTGAAAAACAGTACTGAGAAGAGCTGTGAGAGGAAGCCCAGTGTTTTACAGCTCCAAGTACAAAGATCTGTCACAAAGAGTTGTGGCAAAGTTGATCTTGCCTTTAGATGGCAGGAGTGATGACCTCTTAAGCACCCCCCAGCCCTGCATTCTGAGGTCCTGAAATGCCTGCTGGCTTTCCTGGAGCTATAGGAAGACATCTTGAGTGGCTAAATCACAGCGGCTCCTGGACCTCTGGCACTAACTTGTGTTAGTGCTGACTGGCCCCAGACTGCATCTGCATCTCGTGGAAGCTCATAATCCATGGCAGCACATGGAATATGCTGTGTTAGTTCTTTTACTGCTGAAGAGATGGCAAATGAGGCCACTGAGATGAGGAGTTTGTGTTCATGTCGTCTTTCCCAAAGTTGAGAAAAAGCAAAATGCTCGGGGTGGAAGTGTGACTGCATAGCGGGGTGATGCTGCTTTCCCAGGAGCGGATGGGGGAGGCCAGCCCATTAGTCCAGCACTGACAGGCCAGCACTTCTGGAGAGCTGAGCATTGAAGGAGGTGCTGCAGAGGAACCTCTGAGCTCCTAGAGCTCCTAGAGCTGCTGCTCTCTGAGTCATACTGCCAGACACAACTGGATCTTACTCTGGATACACCCAGGTTTCTGTGGGTCCTGCAGTTGCAGCACTTGTGGGGAGGAATGAGAACAGAAAAATTCAAAAGAAGGAGCTGCCAAAAGCAGGGGCTTGCCTGCCATGTTCACATCAGTGAGCAGTTGCAATGGTGTGTTTTGTCCAAGCCTTTTGCAGTCTGTTTTCCTTAGTGTGGGAACAGAACCACCACAGAACCCCAGCGAGAGGTGAACCCTGGCAGTCCCACGTGCATTTGGCCATTCCCCATCAGGAGGGGTCAGGGTTCAAACTCTGCTCCCATTCAGGACGTGATGCTGGGGCCACTGTGTCATTGCCATGCCCTCCTTTCCCTTGTAGGGGCAAGAGAGTTTAGATTTTGTTTTCTTGTGAGATAAGGAGGGACTAGAACAATTCTGCACATGCCAGTCCAAATAAATAAATACTTATTGGCAAATATCCAGTGAGATTTATACCATGGCTCGCTCTTAGCCTATATACAGCTTTCTGCCTTTTTTCCTTGCTGCTGCTGCTTTATTTTTTTAAGCAATATGTGAACTTGATCATTGCATTGTGTCAGGGCTGTGGGAAATACTGTACAGAACAGCACCTCCCTTGCAGCAGGAGAGTCCTTGAGACTTGTCAGCCCCATTAAAATCTGGAGACTGCACAAGAGCATAACCTGTCAGGCTGCCTTTTTTTCAGTCACCCCGTAATTGCCATACATGGCACGGAAAATGTGGTAGAGTAAAAAACTAATATTTTGACAGAGTAAAAGATCGATGGAGCAAAGTCATTACTCAGCATTTTGAAGATTTGTCTTGTCTTAATACTGCCTTGCTCTCTAAGGCTTCTGATATATGAAAGCAGAATTTGTAGTGTTTCAGTGTAATCTTAGGGAATATCCTTTCATAAATAGGGAAATAAAATGGCTCAGGACAATTTTAATAATTCTGTCACCATAACAGATCAGTGAATGCTCGTTGCCTAATGGCAAATAAAATAAAAATTCCTGCTAATAAATCAAGAGAAAAGCTAAAATTATAGGGTTTAGTTATTATTATTCTTAAACACTACCTCGTGTCTTTCATTTTGATTATGAACAGCAACAATTGACAAGGCTGAATGATGAAAACTAAGCTTTCCGTAAGAGTTTCTAATAGAGAGAGGCTAAAACTAGACCACTTAAAATTCATGGCTACATCACCAAAAATTATATTTGAAACACTCTGCATCTGAAATCTTTGATGAAAGTCATACTTTAAAACTGCTGCTGGATTCCAGTCACTAAACCATCAGTGAACCTGTGGAGTTGGAAGTATCTCAGAGGCTGCCGTGTAACATTTTCTGGTGACATGGGTAACCCTCTCTGCTGCCCAGAATGTAGAGCAGCTCTGTGAGAACAGCATGTGCTGAGTGAGGGCTCACTTTTCAAAGTCATACCAAAAAAAATCCACTGTTGTACACTAATATACTGCAAAGCAAGGCACAGCTTTGCTGGATTTATACGTGTGGCAGCATGTGCAGCATTTCTGATTCAATCAGAGGAAAAATAGTCACTTTAAAAATTACATTAATACATAATTATATGACATAATGTCAGGTCGTAAATGCAGTCATATGCATGCTTGGATTTTATGAAGGTTTCAAAAAACCTTCACTCAGGTATTGTGGGAAATCACATGAAAACAACTGCCAGAATACTCACAACTAAATAGAAAATGTTTGCCTTATCTCAGCCAGTTTCTGAGAGGTTGCAGAGGTCTCCCAGGAGAGTTATATCCACAGTGCTCCCGGAGATGAAATAGAGCACAGTAGGATGGGGCATGGACTGCATTTCTGTTTTGTCACTGACTATCTTGGTCTCAGAGATCTGTAAGTTCAGATCAAGGCTTGGCAGGAGACATGAAGCTCCATCTGTCTTACTGAGCTGGTTTTGGCCATTGGGCACAGAGAATGGAGAAGGAAAAGGCGGCTCTCCCGGGTGAGCGTGTTTACTGCTCTGGAACTTCAGTCAAACATTTCAGATAATCCTTTTTTATGAAATTGGCCTTAAAAATTATTGACTTTTGAAAGACTCTTTCAGAACCTTAATCTCCAGAGAGTTAAAAACTTTCTTCTGAGTTCCAACCCAAAGTACCTTTCCTTCTCCTGTGTGTATTGGCCCTCGTCTCCTCGCTGGTATTTAACATTCAGCAGAATTCCACTGGGCAGTCGTGCCCTCTGCCGGCCTTGCTTTGTGGGGGGTGGATAACTAGGGCATTAAATCCCTTCTCCTAAGATCATCTCTGCAGTTTCCTGATGACCTTCACACTAATATAACCCATCTTCCTCCTCCCTGTGATATCTGCTTGGGTTACATCACACTGATGGATATGGCTGCATCACCCTGAGGGAGCATCATCTTCCTGTGACCAGCCAATACACCTCTGTGGCCTCAGTTTATACTGGAAATTTGTGTTAATCTCCAGAGCAAGACTTTGCACTTCTTACTATCATAATTTATTTCATTTTTGTTTCTCCAGTCCTTGGTGTCATTCAGCTCTTCTTGTATTTGAGTGTGGTCCTTATTAGTATGGTCACTGCCATCTAACTTTGTGCCATTAATGTTTAATTAGTTTGATTCTTCTATTTTGTGCCAAGATAACTGATGAAAATGCTAAATAAAATGAGTCTCAGGACCAGGTCCTGAAGGTTTCGCATTAATAAGCTTCTCCCCATTTGATCATTTCTCTTTTACCACATCTTATTTCATCCCTTTCAGCAGGTTGGTTTTTTTGAAGTATGTTTTGGTGCTAATTCCAGCATTTTTAAGCTTAATAATTTCCCCATGTAGCAGTTAGTATGACACTTCACAGGAATAAAGTTTATTTACTTTTTAGTAAAAAAAAAAAAAAGGCGTCTCTGGTGGCGTCTCTGTTGCTGTGGTGGTAAATCCACTCCATACAGTGATCACTTTCCCATGTACCCCACGTTTTCAGGGCTTTTTTGAGCTCATACAGTGTGTCATGAGAAGCTGATTCACTGCTGTTCCATTTTCTTGTAGGTAATGTTAACTATATGGGTGAAAATGTTATTTCTAAGGTCTGTGCTTTTCAAAACAAAACAACAGATCTCTAATTTAAAATATTTTCTTCACTATGGTTCCTACAGCAGTATGGCAGAGCCCCTCATTAGGTGATACACTGACCTTATGACAAACTGTTTCTGTTGCAAATACACTTTCAAAGGTGTTTACCAGCTTCTGTCATGTGTTTAATCCAAATACATTCCAGTTGCCTTAAGATGTATCAAAACTCTTTATGATAAACCTTCAGTTGTATAATACTACTAATAATACAGCCTGACTTTAAATAGTGTAAAGCATTGTTTAAGCAGCTACTGTTGTAACTTATATTTCTGTTTATCATCAGAAAAACATTATAGCTATGGGTTAGTGCCCCATTCTAGAGGAAATAATTCATTCTTCCTCTTCTTTTGATCACTTACAACTCCTGCATACGTACCCCTCAGTGTACACAGATTTTGCATAGGTGTAGTTTTTGCTCCTTCACAGTCTTTTTTTCTTCAGGTATTGGTGCTGTAATTTGACCTGGATTTGGTCTTCAGGGCCAAGTTGCTGTTGCCTTATCTATGAGCTCTCCAGCACAGAGGAATATGTGCAGGCTAAGGGAAGCCCTAGAGCTGCCTTAGATCCCAGCCTGAGCTTGACTTACCCTTTAGGAGTGCCATAAGCCCTCTGGGAGAGCACAGAGGGACCAGTGGCTCTCCTTGATTTCAGATGGATGTATCAGATGAAGGAAAAGCAGGAGTATTTTTTTGTTTCCTCCCTACAAAAAGGTACTTACTTCAGATTTTATTTTGATAGGACTTTAAGCATACGAGTTTTCAGTGAATCATAGCCTAAAACTCTATTGTGAAGGTTTGATTGGGTTTTCTGAAAATTACAGGTGTTCTTCTGGATAAGAGAACTGCAAATAACAGTGGCTCTTCAAACCAGAATAAAATAATAGGTGTGCAGCATTAATTAATGCATTTCCATTAGTAACCCTGCTAAAAGGTGCTGATTAAGAGTTATTTGCATTTAATCAGAAAATTTAATGTAATACATTTTTCTTTTTGTTAAACTAATGTAAGCTTTATTACTGCTGCTAAAGCGAATTCTGCTCAGGATAAATTAAATAGGTGTTTCACAGAATATGTTGCATATGTGTACTGTGCTGCTCGTGTCTGTGCAGCTGACCTTCTCATTTGTTACTCTCAGGGCCAGCTACTGCTTTTTCTATTCCAATGAACATTGTTTTTTAACAGGAAATGCCACTGTGTTTTCACTTTGGCAAGAGAATGTCAGTGTCTGCACAGTAAGAGCTGTTCAGGGCACTTGCTGGCAATGCAGGTAATAATCATTATTATGCTTTCCTGCTCACTATAAAATCCTCTCTTTAAAAACATATCTTTGTAGTAAGATTCAGCATGTGGGTTCAAAAGGTTCACATTGTGCCTCTGAGAAGTTGTACTTCGGGTCCACAAAATCCGCAGAATTAGCTGATGTTCCTGTGCTCAGGAGGCTGCAGCCTGTCCTTGGGGGGGATGCTGCTCCCTTTTCTTTGAAAGATAAAAAACACAATAACTTGCTCACTCCTCTTTGTTTGTACACTGAGCTCCTGGAAATGCCAAGCTGTGTACTTCCTGCAGGGTAACACACATCCCCTGTGCTGCTTTGAGAAATACCTTGAACCACGATCCCCAGGGACACCTCACAGAGTCTGAGCACACCTCCCCTTCTCAGCAGCCTCTCTAAAGCTCACGACTCCCACCAGTAACACAGTTTCCTCTCCTTGTGGGGAAGCAGCGATGCTGTACCTTAGACGGTCAGTGTGGGTTTGGGTTGGGCACACAGTCAATTGTGTCTCACCATGAGCACGTAGAAAAGACTTTTGTAAAGTGTGTTGGGTGTTAAAGCTTGGGGGTGATTGACAATACTGTTCTGAACATTTTGTTTCACTCTTCAGTCCTGTGTTAAACTGAATCAAGTGGTGTTTTCAGGAAGAACATCATGAAATCATTATAAGGTCCTCCTAAGTAATTGACTGTTCAGAGATGCATTAGTTAAACCAATGAGAATCTGATTCCCATTTTTGCCTTCATGTATCTGATTATGATTTTTGTCACAATGTGCTTTATATGAGGTATTGTTCTATATGATCTTATATGTGATGTTATGTTTTATTTACAGTATTTCTGTGTTATTTCTGTGTTGGTTACTACTTATTTTGACCTATTCAGAGTTCAGTAACATATCTAATATATTTCTCTGCCATCCATCTTTCTCACTTCTTTCTTCAGGAAGCTCCATTAGCTCCCTTTTCACACAGAATCATGATTAGAAGGCAAATTTTCATTATTTCTATTGAAAAATCCTCATTTCTCGACTCATTCCTTATCTTTGTATATTGATTAATGTTCACATCTTTGCCCAGAATCTTATTTTTCAGGTCAGGTAATTCACTTCATGTTCTATTTATGTCCTCTGAAGTTTCTTGGTATAGATGTTCTGCTCATTTGAGAAAACAGATGAAACCGTATTATACTTTAAATATGTTTAAGGTCAAACATTAAAAATTCTGTCTACTCGCTTGAGATACTTGGAGCATTTCTTTGTTCTGCTTTATACAGTCTTGTAAATCTCTGTGAAGGGTACTGTTATAAATCAGTAAATAAACCACCAAATGTGAAAACTATCTGCTGGCACAACCAATTGCAGAGCTGAGCTGCAAAGCCTCACCTGTGGTCCCCTCCTGATCTCTCAGAGTCCGAGGAGACATTTTGTAGGTGACAACTCTCTTCTATGGCAGGAGGTTGCTGTTTCTCTACCAAGCCTCCCCTTCCTTTCTCATCAGAAAACTGTCTTAGATGGAAATGTCAGCCCTGTCAGATGTGTTCCTTTCTCTTCTGGGAACTGACTGGTTTGGAAAAGTGGCACATTGGATGGAGATGCAAAGGTGCCTCCTGTCTTTGACAGGAATGGCAAGAGAAGGACCTTGCTGTCCCCAGAAGCTGCTTTCAGTCTCTGAGCATTAAAGCAACCCCTTGGCATGACAGAGAGTTCCCTCCACTGCCTCCCACTGTCTGGGACTGAGGATGTGTGCAAACCAGAGAGGTGGCACTACAGATGGAAAAACATCATGCCTCGGCTGAGTTTTTCTCCTCTATGATTCCTACAAATGGCCACGGCCATAATTTAGAGACAGGTATTTCAGTTCTCTGGGCAGGTTCTGTGCACATAATGCTTCGCTGTTCCTACAGGGCAGCTGTCAGCATCCTGCTTGGGAGCTGCTGTCCCCATCATGAAAAGTTATAACTTGCAGTTCAGAACTTATGTTCTGTGAGTATTCAAACTGCTTTTGAACTTGCTTTCAGTTCACCTTCAACTGTTTTTTCAGGGATTCTCAGCTGCATCTTGTACTGTTGGTAGTTTCTGTCTGTATAAAATGCACAGTAATGCCAAGAGAGGCTTTGTTCCTGCATTTTAAAAAATACCCTAAAATCTGGCTTTCACCAGCAGTCTCCATAACTTGAGAGCCTGCTCACATTTCTCTTGCTTTCAAAACCCTTGGATCAGAAGAAGGAATTACCAGTAATGCTGGTTTTCCCTCAGACTGGCAGAAATGATACAACATTGTGCTACTTGAAATTTGTCCATCTTCAGAAGATTTATATAGGAATTAAGTGGTACATTGACCCTGTGTGTTCATGGAAGCAAGTTTCAACCAGCAAGAAATTTCTTCTCTGTGAATAAATCAGAATTCACTTGCTGTCCTTGAAAAAAGAATGTAACAGTTGTGCCTATGCAGTGTCCTGTAACATGAAGTGTTCCTTACACCAGGGCAAACTGGGTGTAAAATATCATCACTCTGCTTTGACAGCTCTTTGTTTCCCTTTGCAGCAGCACTTGAGAATCTGACAACAGAGAATCAGGACCTCTTAATTTTAGTGAAAAACTGACCCATGTTTTTACTCACAAGGTTATTCATCATGGTAATGTATCGGTCACATCCTACCCACTCAGAAAACGAGGATATTTGATAGAGCAAGAAAAACTGACTTCAAATCCTCAAGTACTTCAGAGAACTTGTAGTGATAAATGGGTTTTAATTAATTTAAATATAGTTGGAGGATCAGATGAAGCATTGTTTCAAAGTGGTACTGGAAGAAGCTACAGAAAGTTGTGATCTCTTTATTTGTCATGTCTTTTGACATGCTAACATGCAGTGGAGCAGTCAGAAGGGATTTGGCAATCACAAACCCACTTCAAACACATTTTATGTCAGAATAACTAGTAATTTAATGGTTCTTGTCTGGTTCCACCTTCTGTTCAGTTGGTCACCATTAGAGTTACATGGATAATTATATCACAGAGCTGCCTGGTGACTCAGAACCGTGTGGTATGTATAGACACGGCTTCCAGACATCCTTCTGGGTGCCATCCTCTGGAAACAGAGTGGAATTTTAACCAAATGTAATGTTTCCGTAAACTGTGGCACAGATTGCTCAGTAAGCTGGCAGAGCTGTATTAGTGAAGAGTAATTTTACAGGCTCAGCTGTACAATTACAGTTGTATTTTACAGCTGACCTCAACCATTCTTTAAAATAGCTGTTATCAAAAAGGATTGATTATGTTCTATTTCTAGTGGCTCCTTGTTCTTCCCACTGACTTCTGAAATCATGACAGGCTCCGGAACAAGCAATCTGCAGTCTTGAATCGGATGTTGTGGTCACTGGAGGGTTCATGTCTCTTTGAACTCCAGGGCAGTCAGTGGCCCCAGAGTTTCAGTGACCCAGATCTGGGCTGTTGACTCTTGGTTCTGTCAAGATGCACGAGGAGGCTGATGCAAATAGAGTCACTGCAGCTGTGCTGTTTGATGGGAAGGATTGCAGTCCTTCCTTGTGTGCTGCTGACACAGAAGAATTAACAGGGTAGACTTTGGCCCCATCCTTGAGGAAGTAATTGGGCTGCTTTGCAATGGTTTGGTTTGGGTTGTGTGGCCCAGGCACTGCTCCAGGGGGCAATACAACACAATGTCAAGGAAGTACCTTTCACCATTCACTATAGTTTCACCAGGCCCCTGACTTTGGATTGTCCCTCTTTTCAGCAGGCAATTCCTGCATGGTCCTTGCTTTTTCTGGGCAAAGGAAAGCTGTCTCAGGAAATGGCACATTTAGCTTGGCCCTGTGCAGTGTTTCCTCTTGCAAAGGGGATTCACCATGTGCTCCTTCCTGAGATGTCTCAGGGACCTGTGGCTGGGTGGCACCTCAACCTCAGTCTGGACCTGTAAACATTATCTAGCCCACAGTATGTGTAGAAGCAAACTGATGAAGGAACTAACTAATTGTCTGTGAAAAATATGGTGGCAGAAAGCTTTGGGAACACATGGTCTATCACTTAATTAGCAGGAAAGCCTGATAAATAATTATGACCTCTTTTTGTTTTTCCTGAGCTGTTCTTCAATTTTTTCTACTCTTGCATGTCAGTTTTAATTCGTTTTAACCACATAAATGTTTTAATATGACAAACAAGAAAATCTGTCATAGATATACCTTTTATCTGATGCTTAGTTGATTTCATTTGGCTTCCTTTTATCACATCTGGTAGCGTGGTAGGTGGAAAGGGGAAACATTGTCCTGTGAGTGGGAGCAGACAAAGGTGAAGTCAATTAAGAGCTTGAAGGAGTTATTTTTCCAGTTTTTGACAGCATTTCCAGTAATGTTAGTGCAGTGTAGACAGCTACTACAAATATGAAGAGGGAGAAAGTGTTTATTGAAAATATCTGGTGAAATATCTATGAAGGATACCTTTCAATGCCACCATGAATTGAAGCACAAAGGCCATTTCAGTGGCTTCCTTTGTTAGATGAAAATAATTTGTAAAAAAATTCTTCTGAAACACCAGCCATGAGATAAATTTAACGTATGGATGAAAAATACGCATGGAATTCAGAACGTTAATTTACTATTAATTAGCTTCCAAACACCAGTAAGTAGATTTAATTGGCACCGTGGCGGGAGTTTGCTTGCGGAAGTGTCACTAATGAACAGAACAACCCTGATCAGAGGCAGCATATACAGCTTCTCTAATGTTTCATTATGGACCCACAAAAAAGTGAGGGGGATGGCCATGCATCTGATTTCTAGTTTATTCTCTCTGTTCGTGCAAGAATGTAATTTAGTTACTTAAATTGTAAATACTGAAAGGAGTTTGTGCCCAAAGGAAGAAAGTTTATAAGATGAAATAACATAACTGTTATTTTCCTGATTTGTGCAACTAACTCTGGAATGTTGCAGTATTTGTCTCTATTCATAGCAAGGGGAAGGTTATTTTATGGGAAAATATTATTTTGTTCTATCTCAGGGCAGACAGTCCCTGTTTTATATCACCAAGTCACTGCACAGACAGTGGTGAGGCAACTACTGACACTTTTCTATCTGGATGTAGCAACTCTTGGAGAAATTTGTTCGTTTTTTTTACTGCTGCTGTTCAGAGAAAGGAGAAGAAATAGTTCCAGGTTTGTCTTCCACCCCCAGTGCTATGCAGATCAAGTTAATGGAATGGCTCTTGATGTAGGGTGAGGAAGGAACCACTGCCTGAGAAAGTCCTTGGAAGTCAATGAAAAGCCCCCCGGCATGTTTGGCTATCATTAAATTCAGACTATGTTTCGAGGAGAGATCAAAGAGACAGAAATTAAGGAAGTCTGAATAGTGGTGGAAAGGGAGAAATGCTGAGTAGAGCTGCCTGAGATCTGTCTAATGTTCATGATTGCATGTCCAGTTGAAAAATTACACATGGCTTTTGTTAGGATAAATATTCCCATAGCCTTTTGTATACATGCCTTAATCACCATTCCATAATTATCCTAAGGGAAAAATCACGGAGACTTGAAATTAGTGTAAAATGTGCATTAATTCTATGACACAATGTACAAAATCCCATCATGATAGCAGCAAAACCGAAATTCAGGCTTCATAGGAGATAAGAAATACAGAAGTAAGTGCGTGGCATGGTGAATTTGGACATTGCTAATTACAGGATGGACTCACAGTAACACTTTGGGATTAATCTAACCTTTATCCTTTTTTGGTAGGAAATGGAGATTTTTTAAAATAACAGACAATCACATAGCATATCTCTGTATATTACTTGTTATATTACTTGGAAAGCAATAGAAAAAGAGCAAAATTATGCTTTTTTGTTTTGGGTACCCTTTTCTGAATCTATTCTGATACTGATGTGTTAATTCATAGTTTTATATAATACTTCTTCATAAAATAAAGGATTTTTTAACATTCTCTGGAAAACATAATGGTGAATGTGCATATTTGAAATAATTGGATTTCTTTATGTACATGTATGAGTGAAAACCTGTGGTTTGAAGAAGTGGGAATAAATGAATGAGGGAGGACTCCCAGACCTGTGAAATTGTCAGTGTGGATTGCCTACAATTTTGACACACTGCAATTTTCAAAGATTTGGTGGAGCCTGAAAGGCAGTAAAATGAAACATGTACGAGCAATGCAAATTAGGAAGCAAGAATTGGGTCAGTGGCATTTTGGAGTGATTTCCTCCCAAACACAGGGAATCACTGCAAATACTCCAGGTAGGATAAACACTCCAATGTTGGAAATGTCAGTGCTTTGGCTGTTTGTGCCCATGTACCTGCACCAGTTGGACATCAGTTGTTCATTTTGTGGCTTTAGAGCCTGTATGTAAATGGTTCCTGTATGTGTAGGGCAGGTTTGTTGCCTGTGGCATACATGTGCTTGGGATTTCTCTGTGAATCATTGTCCTGTGGCATTAATATCCTTTCCTCCTTTCAAAGGTGAGTTGTGAAAATAAAAACTCAGTTCAAGGTTCGTGGATGCTCTGCTGGTGGCCATGGGAGGTAGGTGATGGTTATTTTGGAACCTGTGGCACTACCTACGTCCCAGGAGTAGCAGCCTCAGCATCAACCCTGCTATTTTCAGTAGACCTGCCCTGGAGTTAAAGGACTTGTGAAGAAGGACGTCAGAATTTGTCTTCAGATAAGCAGAAAACATTTCCAAACCCAGGTATCTAGGGCATTTTTTTTTATTTAGCTTTTAAGCATTTATTTTTAGATGGCATGGCTCCACTTGATAGCAGAGTGTGAATTTGAATGTTGTAAAGCAATATAAATGGCCATTAAGTTAGGAAGCACAGTATGACCTTTTTGATATATTATGTCAAACATTGTGTTTGCTTTGTGAGCTAAGTGGAAGTTCTGGAAGGCTGATGCTGATGAAAGGCACTGGCTTGGTCTCTGGGGAGAGAGCACATTATTGCAAGATGAATCTGGGGATTTGACAAAAATAACAAAACAAAGCTTTGAGACAGGGTTAGATTTTAACAGGAAGAAGTTTGGATTAACTGTGGTGACTTTCCTATGCCTTAGTTTTCCAGAACACAGCAATGCCTTTGCACTGGGACAGAGCTTCATCAGTCTCTCTTGTGCTGGGGGCAAGAGGAGCTGTTCTGAGTTGGCATATTTTATATAACATACTCCCTGAAAACAGCTTTTGTTTCTTCAGACTGACCCTCAAAACTTGTCTCTACATAAGCAAATAGAGGACTCAAATCCTTTCTCTTGGTGCAGAAGTAGTTGTTCTTCTTTCTGCCTTTGTAGGAGGTATCACCCACAAAACCCAAGCAGTGATGAGGAATGGATGCTGGTTAATCTCAGACAGGAAGCCTTCAAAGTCTTGAATTACAGGCTCCCCAGGGCAGTGGTCACAGCCCCAAGCCTGGCAGAGTTCAAGTGTTTGGACAGCACTCTCAGGCACATGGTGGGATTCCTGTCCTGTGCAGGGCCAGGAGTTGGACTTTGATGATCCTTGTGGGTCTCTTCCAACTCAGGATATTCTACGATTTTATGAGAGCAAAACTTCAAGCTAATTCCAGTCACTGTGTTTACAGTCCCTTCTGTATCTCTAGTTTGGGCTTCACCTTAGTCAGCAGGTTTGTTCTTGAAGGGGATTAAAGTACCCCAACAGTAGCAGTGACTCCCAGTAGTGTCCCATTTTTATCTATACCACAGGTAAATAAGTAGTTTGGAAATCAACACAAAACTGGCTTTGAATCCTGGCTTTGTTTGATGCATCCCAGTTAAACGGAGCAGTTTATGTACTTCCATTGTGGCCAACTGGAGTAAATTTATATGATTTATGAACAAAGGGCAAGTATTTGTCATATGCTCCAAAAGGCTGTGTAAGGTGCTGTCCGGGAACAGGTAAATCAAGGATATAACCATTCTCCATCTGCAGGAATATGTGGTTTAAGCCATTGGTTCTCAGCTGGAGAGATGCATCTCCCTTGGGAGGCATCCCAGCTATAAAGGTGAGGCACATACTGTACTGCAAAGTGCTGAATGAACAGTTTCAGCGTTTGATTTGAAGGATGCTTGTAACACCTTTTCAGAGAAGATGGGAAAACGTACATTTTTCAAGTACGTCTGGATTCAAAATTAGCTTTTACCCTTCAGCTGGCTCGGCGTTGTCATGTGTCTTGGTGACTTTTTCAGTTCATGCATACGGAATATGTGCCCTACAAATATAACACAGGCTTACTGGCATCTGTTCTTGTGGCACGGAACTTGCAAACCAGAGGTAGGGTTTTAAGTATTTTTGTTATTTTTAAGTATTTTGTTATTATTTTCCACAATACTCTTTTGGCCCTACCTGGGTATAAGAGAAGTTGAAATTTAAAAGAAGTTTAAAAAGGTTGAACTAAGTTCAAAGCTTTACCTTTGTGTAACAAAGGATGTTTCCTAATACTGGGGGTTTTTTTAATTAAATCTTGAAAAAGGATCATCACATATCTATTGCAGAAGACATTGCTTCTTCTTTTCCTAATTTTTTTTGTTTTAGAAACATGATAATTTTTCTGTCCGAGTTTGTAGACAAAGCTTGTTAAGCACTGCCAGACAACTAGACAGCTAACAAGCTTTTCACATTAGCAGGCACTAGTGGCATCGAGTAACCCTGTTGGATTACACAATCAGCCGCCTCAATGTTTACATAAAACTGATACCAGGTTATATGAACATCTGTCCTGCATGTGGGACAAGCATGTTAGAGAGAGGTAACAATTTACTTAGAGCTATATCAAATCACAAGCAGCTTTCCTGAAACTTCGGTGTTAAAGAGTTTACAGGAAAAATATGTGTTCTCTAAGAAAATAGTACCTTTTCTAATAGCCTTAGCTTAATTACTTTTTGTGCAAAGTGGGATGGAGGCAGGCTTGCTTTTCACATAATTAATGTTTCTGCTGAAGCTTATACACACTCCTCGTTGTTCCTAAATGAGGCTCCCGCTCTATATTGTGTCAGTTGGGCTGCTTTCTGAAATGCATCTTCACGCAGGAGTTTTCAATCATCTCAATACCATATCATATTTTTTAATCATACAAAGCCAGTGACTGTACCAAACCAACATCCATGCAAAGAAAGGTGTCCCAGAACCCTAAACTGATACCAATTCATCTTCCAAAACCAGCACCACAGAACAGGATAACTGTGACTGTGAGGTCCCAGAAGAGGAATGAAGCCCATGACACCTCAGCACAGCCACACTACCTCTTCCCAGGGATGCTCCCCTCTCCCAGCCAACCCCATCAGTGACTTTTCTCTGCTGGGCTACCCTGGAGCTGCCACCAGACAGATGTTGACATTGGAATATTGAGCTGAGGTGCTGCTGGTTGGGTGTCTGCAGTGAGAAGGGACGATGTGTGGGGCTCTGCGACTGGTAGTGGCAGCTGAGTGGTGCTGGGTGTATGTACCCTCCCCTTGCAGCACAGGCACAGCTCCTCCAGTGTCTCTCTCCTGTGTCAACAGGAGCTTTGTGATTTGCAAGCTAATAATGTTTTTGGCGCAGTTTTAGCTATAGAACAAATCCTTGTTAGTGATGATTTCTGAAGCACAATTTTTATAATGACACTCTTCACTTACATGATGTAGCACTTTTCAAAGCACTTAGGAATTATTACTGAAGTCTCAAAATACATCCTTAGGGTAAGTTTAGTTCCAGCAATTATTCAAGTTGAGAAACAGAAGCACAGGGGTTTAAATAACTTATCAGAAGTTGTAGGAGAAGTTTCTAGTGATGCTGGATTCTTGGATGCCTGCTGTCTATGCAGGATAACACAGCTTTCTATCACCCTTAAAGCACTATCTTTTGATATTGTACTTTTTTTTAATTTTTAAATGAAACCAATCTTCTAAAGACTGGATTTTACTTCTTTTCTCTTTCATACTTATCTGTTAAAGTAACCACATTTTTTCCTGATACCATTTAAGTTGTAAAAAGCCTTTGTTTCATAACATATTTCTTAATTGCACCTTTCCAGTCAAGGCTGCTACTAGCTTTGGTAATGCAAAGGGCATCACTCAGCTGTGAAACCGTGGCAGAATTCTGAATTATAAAACACATTATATATAAGAAAGAAGTTTCAAGGACTTATTTGGGAAAATAAAAAGAATAATTATATGCATTGCCTTAAACAGTTGAACCTGGGTCCTCAGGTGGTCTAAATCACCATAGCAACATCGAATTCGGTGAATCTCACTTTGCACAAAGGAGATCTATTCTGTTCTTCAGTTTTTCTTCATCCCTTGAAGACTTCAACGGTTATTTACAGCTTCTCTGTCCTTTGCCTTATCCTCCAACTCCTTGTGCTCCCTTCATTACTTCCTGGATTACTTTCCCAGCAAACCCTTTCTCCCAGGGTGCTCCTGTCATTGCAGGGCATCTTTACAGCTCCAGTTAACACACTGTCCTTTCAAAACCAGCTGCCTTTTCTGACATGTAACTCCAGGCCCCTTCCAGTAACATCACCACTTTCTATTGCTCATTCCCTTCCCTTTCAGCTCCCTTACAGCAATCTCTTTTCTCTCGTATTCCCCTCCTCCCTCACTCCTTCAGCCACCTGCCCACACATGATTCGTGTTCCTCATGGTTTGTCCTCTTTTCAGCCTGGATGCCTAAGGAAATAAGGTTTATATAATTAATCCATCTGTCAGGCCCTCTGTGTATTTGTCAATCCTCCTGTAATAACTTGGAACCTGTTTGCTAATTGGAGCTAAACCAGAGGGAGGGGCAGCATGGCATGAGAGGGCAAACTCCTTAAGGTTTCGTGCAAACAACTGTCTGGGGAGAGGACAGAGAGCATGAGCAGTGAATTGAGGAATATGTAGCAGAGGTCAGCCTTTACACGTTATATCTGGCACAGAATGGCTGTCCTATAATATCCATTCTGTGCCTCGGTGCTGTTTCTCATCTGTGCTCAGCCAATGGAATAGGTGAGCAATTGTGGCAGAGAGGGCAGGGCAAGGCAACAGAACATGCAAATCTACCCCAAATTAGACAGCATTAATACCATGGATCACTGAATAATGTTTTCTCTTCTTCAAGTTCCTTGTTCTGTTTCATTTTTCTCCATACATTTTCTTCTTCCTTTTTCCCTCTTCTTGTCTCAGAAGTTTTCCTCTTTTCTTCTTCTTCTTTCCGTCTTTCACCTCTGTGTCCTCATCCCCTTTTCCCAAGTTTCTTTTTTCCAAAGGAATGCCTCAACAGTAATTTCAGTCTCGCCTTTCATCCTGCACTCCCCCACATACTCTTGTTACTGCTAATTGTGCTCCCTTCCTGGACTGACACTGCTTCCCGAGAGGAAGGAGAACTGCCGTAATGATTGGTGGCAGCAATGTCTTAACCATCTTCTTAGAGCACAAACACTGTCACAGTGTTTGAAAAGCTACATTAATTGAACATAGATTTGTTCAAGCTGCTCATTGAATGGATTTCCCTTGTGCCTGGCTTGTGTTACAGCTTATTTTAGCTATAGACTGAATCCAAACAATAGTTATTACTCCTGCCAGCGGCCGCCTCCACCGGGTGCCAAACCCCCCTGGATGTGAGGACCTGGCACTGCACAGAACAGGGACTCCAGCAGTCAGGAACACCAGCAGCTAGATGCTAAGTGCAGACCTGGCTTATCGAACCGTGACCTTGGAACAGAAAGAAAACACCTCTCATGGCTTAGATTTTACTTCAGATAACTTCTGCAAGGAAGTTCATCTACTCCCTGTGCAGCAGTTTGGGGAGTCACAGAATCACAGAATATGCTGAGTTGGAAGGGACTCACAAGGATCATC
>JAWWLV010000002.1:3447855-3481748 GCA_035041135.1 Platyrinchus mystaceus
GCCAGTTGCACATGTGGCAAGTCCTTCCAGAACAGATATAACTAGATTTACTTCTTGGGAAAAACAAACAAACAAACAAACAAACAAACCAACCAACCAGTGTGTTTACTCAGACATAATTGCTGACCTAAGAGATGGTTAGGTAGGTAGTTAAAACTACTTAAAAGGGGCAGGTGAATGCAAGTTATCCCAGATGCTTTCCTGCTAGTCTCCAGGAAGATCACAGAATCCTGATGTGAAATCCTCTGTTGAAAGGGATAAAAGGCTCTGTGCAACTTTTGCTGGAATTGAGGAGCTACACTCTTGTCAGAGCAGTGATTTGGCCTCTGAAGTACAGCAGGAAATTATTGTGCACCTCTGCTTCTGTGGGAGGAACCAGATTTAGGAAAGGTGAGCTGTGTCCTAGAACCAGGTCTCGGTGGACTGTGCCTGTCTCTATTAGACGTGTGCATGCAAATGAAGGAGACAAACATCTTGCCATGCCTGCATATAAATGTGCAGTTTAAAAGTTTTAATATTTTTGTGCCTGAACTTCTCAGGTTCAAATTTTAGAAGTCATTGTGTCTGTGGGGTTTTTTTTCCCTTTCCTTAAATTAGCATATCTCTGGTTGTTAGGGAATGCACACAGTGCTTTTTTGATTGAAGCATTAATTGCCTTAGGCCTTCACGCTTTAACAATCTGAATTATTCTTTCATATTCCCCTTCAGTTCCCTGGTTTCTGAGTGCCTTAGAAGCAGGGAAAGCTGGACTCGGTCAATGTGCAGGAGAGTAAGGAGAGTTCCTAAGCCCTGGGTTTTATTCCATGAATTAACATGGCTACTAGGATAAGGGGACTGTATCTTTCCACTCCTCTGAAGTGCTCAGCTCACTATTTGTGGGCCGTAAAATAAGCGGCAATAACAATAATCCTTGTCTGACCATTGAGAGGAGTGAATCCACCGTGCCTTCCAGCAGCTCACAGCCAGTAAATGGGATCATATAGTGCATATCATCTGCATTTAGTGTGACTAGCTGCTACTGAGAATATTGATTATCTTCCATGCTGCCATTCTGGGTTTATATCTTCATTTCTTTCCTATCAGATAACCACTCTTTTAGCCCAATGTGTGCCCGAGGAAAGAGAAACCTGGGAAAGGGGCAGGTTTGAACTGAGTGTGACTGGTCACAGTGCTCAGGGACATTCACCCATGTGTATCTTAGGGATCAACAGAAACAGCTGTTTCTGGCAGGAATACCCCTGGACTTCTGGCTTTTGTGAGCTTTGCACTGCTTTGCATATATGCTGCTGTGAGGACTCAAATAATGTGGCCGTTCCTAGATAACAAACAACATTTTTTCACCAAAATGAATTCTGAAAAGCTCTTCAGAGACATTAAAAGTCTTGGGTTATTTGTTCTACCTCTGGATTACTGGATATTGTTCATGTTGCATAAGAACTTGAGTTTTTCTGTTGTTACACTGGAGACGTTCCTGAGCTATTTTAAGAACTTACATTTAGTTCCAGAGAAAGGTAGAGAGGACATGCCAGCTTTTGAGAGAGAGATGAAGGACTGAGGCTGGTTCCCTGCCTTTCATCTTGATATATTGTGTGACACCAATTGGACAGAGAAACATTCTCTATAATGGAGGGAGGAAGCTTTTCTTCAGGCTGATGGGCTCCTGTGTGTGCAGAATGGCTGAAAACTCATAGCAGGTGATGAGGTGAGCCTGTGGCAGCCTTGGGATGCTGGCTAAAGGCCACTATGTGTTTGTAGATGCAGATGGAACTATCCCTAACAAGGTAATATGTTATCAGATGGGATTTGCTGTTGTTGTGATCCAGTTACTGCCTTGGAGTTCCCTTGAGTTTGGATGGTGATGTTTCTCTTCACCCTTTGCCTATAAAATTGCAGGATTTTTTTCCCCCCAGCAAACACAGGTAAATTTGTTTTGTTGGTACTTTTTTATTATTCACATGCAGCCACTTGAGATAAAATGGAATAAAAACCTGTATTCCAAAGCAGCAATGCATTAGAAGAATGTCAGCAGCATTTTATATATATACTGCTCCAACACTTTGTGTTTAAGGGGGAATATGCTCTCAGTGCACACACACCACTGTGGTGTGAAGATATTTGAGTAGACTCCGTTCACATTTGTGATCATTCCAATCCTATCCTTTTTGTTTAAGCAGCAATTTAAATTAACATAAAGAAAAATGTTATATCTTGAGGTTTTGGTGAAGCAGGCACACACGCAAATTATGAGAGTGAAGAGATTTGGTAAAATAAAATTAATATGAAGATTAGCTGGAGTTTACTAAGATGCAGATTCATTAAACCCAGTTGTTAATACAAACACTTCCTCTTGATTTAGGAGCTCCAGAGTTTACCATTTGACCTTGGAGCTCATCTAATTTCTGGAGACAAGTAGCAAACATGGTGTCACCTCTGCTTTGCCAGGACTAAAGACACATAACTCAGGGGGTGCTGTAGCTGCTGCTGAAGAAATCACGTACATACAGACTTGATCTTTCAAGGTGAAAAAGACATTTAAACCAAGAAACAAGAACCTCAGCTAAGATCACTTGACTCTTTGAGATGTGAATTTTAACTTTCTCATGCTGAAGAGTCGTGCCCTGTTTTTCTGTGCCAGTTTCCTCCCGAGAGAGTTGACATTTGTGTAGCTCTAAAGCGTCTCTACTGTTGTGTAACAGCTGGAGATCTGGTCCATGATTTTTTGAGCATAACAAGGAAGAAACCTTTATTCAGCTTGCAGGTACTGCTCTGTGCAGACAGGATGTGACCTGCAGCTGCTGTGTGGAGTTAATTCCTGTGCTGAGATGGGAGTTAAGTCCCAGCTGCGGCTCTGGCATTGTACATGTGGAAAGCAGAGATTTTTCTACTGTGATATAATTTGTGGAAAAAGTAAAGTTTAAAGCAAGTGCAGTAACACTGACTTTGTGGATGATGGGAAGGAAACCATGGGAAAACCCGAGAGGGACAAGTAACTTTTTGTCCATTTCTCTTCTGCTCATTTTTGCAGTGGAGTGAAATGAGGACTACAGAAGAGAAAAACTATAAATAGGTGAAAAAAATGAAGGGCAGCTTCTTCATACAAGTGTGTCCTCAATGGAAAGACAAAGAATCCCTTCCAGTTTATACCAGCTGTGAATCTGACTTCTGTTTCTTACTCAAGTATACTTTTTTCTTCTTTTTTATTAAATATTTATCTTGTCTCCTTTTAGTTTCCAGTAAAAACACCTGCCCAAGAGCACAGTTTTAATGAATCCTCAGTAATTTCATATCAAAGCAATACTTTCAGTGATAAATTCCAATGGACTCGTTTGCCTTTGTAAAAGCAGTTCTGTCTAGGTTGACTAATATATTGACTGAAAAAATATTTTGAAGATATGCCTGTTGTTCATCCAGAGCTCTCTTTTGAAGAGACAATAACCCCCTTTTCCAGGCAGTCCTCCACCGACTTCTTTTGTCTTTGAAAATGTTCCCCTTCTCCTCTTGATTGTTATTCAATGCGATCTCACTTGCCTTTTCTCCTTGGGAGCTGCACAAAGGCAAGTTCTGCCCATAAATTCAGGAGAAGCTTTCTTCATATTAAATGAGTTTCATTTAATGCATCTTGGGGGGAAGCATTTAAACTGTAGGATTGCTGATCTTTACCTTTCTCCGTTTCTTTGTTAGAATGACCTGTCATTCCTTTCTTTTTGATATTCAGTAAGTAATTTCCCTGTGTGCTTCTAACCCTTAATTCTGGGCTCCATCCAGTTTGTCCAGGATGGGTTTTTCTGAGCCCTCATTAATCCTTCTATTAGTAAATGTTGTTTTAACTGAGCACCACATAACCGAAAGCATACCTGTGTGCCTGCCTGTGGTTTTACTACTCTTTTTCCCCTTTTAATTCATGGAGTTGGTTTTTCTCTCTCCAAGTCCAAAAATCTGGAATCAGAGCCTTTATTCTTGGTAATCTGTAGAGTGATAAATCACCGATCTCTCTTTCCTGAGTCAGAAAAGGGAATTTGGAATTGAAACTACAGATAGGCAAAAGACGCTGCTGGCTATTGCAGCCTGTGCATTCAGATACAAAGCATTTAAACTTTTTGGGCTGGAAATGTTTTTCACAGTAATCAGACTGAACACTGAAATGAAAGAAAATAAAAGCTCAACCTTTTTATCTCAGTCCTGTGAAATAAGTTGTGATCATATCCATGCCTCTGGAAGGGAAATGAGTGTGATTAATGAAGCAAATCATACATTTTAACGTGTCTGATAAAACAGTTATTCCAAAGAGAAAACAATATCTTTAGCAATTCAAAATATTGTTATTTGCATCTCTTTTTAATCTGCTTTTTCTTTTCATTGCCTTCAAATTCAGGTAGGCTGCCATTTATTGCCAAGACATTACTGTTTCACGTCTTTCCCTTCTTATTTGCTTTTCCATCTTCTTGGCATATAATGTCTGTGTCCATTCCCCCTCCCTCTCAAGCTTGGTATTGCATGTTTTTCTAAGTCTTTCTGCAGATAAATTAACCACATGAGGGAACTTTTGCAGCAACTTGCCTGTTGCTACTTTGTGGAAGTTAATAGGAAGGTGCAAAGGGTAAAATATGCCTCTAAATGTTAGATCCATTAACTTACTGACTTTTAAAAAGGTTGGATGGCAAGTGAATCTTGGCATGCCTGGCAATTTTCAGTTGTTGACAACCAACTAAACACATGTGTAAGTGAAAAACTTAACGCCGTACTGAGAGTGCCTTTGTAAGCTATGTTTGATATTCCATTGAAAGTCCTGGAAAAGCACTGCTTTGAGCCGGCCTGTGAAAGAGGTCGGTATGCTTCTTACCCTTCTTGGAACAGCCTGACTTCTCCTGAGGTCCATCATTCTATACTCTTCAGAGGTTTCTAGAGTGGACTGGACTCCCACTGAAAATCAATTTATGTCCAAAACCACAGATATTGTAGTGTCATTCCCAGTGTAGCGATCACGGATGGTTTTATTCCTCTAATATAGTTTCATGCTCTTTTTAAAAATAATTTAAGCTTTTTTTTTTTTTTTTTACTCCCCATTATTTCTACTGGAAGGATGTTTGAACTTCACATTTCTTATGGTTTTCCTTTCTAGGTTACATTTATTCATAATTGGTCAATTCATACTGAATTATCTTCTTGTGTGTTTTTCTTTCACTTAAAAAACATCACATTTACTCCTGTAGCCTTCATTATGACATCAGACTCCTCCTCACTCAGACCCCATTTTGGGTCTGCTGCATTACATCTTCTAGGCTCCATGTTTCCTAGATCTTGCTCTTGGACTTGCCACCTATTCCACTTTAGACTAAGTTGTTAAACTGCCATTTGCAGATGAAGTTGCATGAAGAACTTTGAAAAGGACACTGATACTCCTTCACTTGTGTTGGATATCCCCATCTGAGGGTGCTGAGGCCCTGGCACAGGTTGCCCAGAGAAGCTGTGGCTGCCCCATGCCTGGAAGTGTTCAAGGCAAGGTTGGACAGGGCTTGGAGCAACCTGGGATAGTGGAAGGTGTCCCTGCCCATGGCAGAGGGGTTGGAACAAGATGCTCTTTAAGTTTCCTTCCAACCCAAACCATCCTGTGATTTAGCCTGCGATCAAAGGCATCTTTCTCAGGCCTGACATGTTGGAAGCAGGAGAGGCACAGTTGTGATCATGGAAGCCTCTCTGTGATCAGTGCAGTGGGTTGCTGTGAAATCACTAACGAGCCCTATGCCAGTCTAGGGACCTTCCCCACCTTCTACAGAGAATTTCTTCTGTGTTTAAGGTTGTGAAACAGGACCCCTGCAGTCCTGCCCCTGGGAGTGCAGCCTCATGTGCTCACATCATGCTCCTCTCATTCAAAGGTAATTTTTCTGTGGGAATACCCTCTCTGCTGTCTGTGCCCATTGTTTTGCCTTTCCTTGAAGCATCTTTGCTTTCTAGTGTGACCTTTTCAAAGTGAGAGTGACCACACCTCAGTGTGTCTCTTAAGACCATGAAATTCCAGCATTTAATACACATTTCCTATAGGAGCTTCTGTGGCACAGAGTCTGCAGTCTGGTTTGTTGCTGTGGGTGTTGCTGAGTGAGTTACTGAGGTGTCTGTGGTGGCTCCAAGATCTTTTCTTAAGAGATTGTAACTTGTCCAGAACTCATCTATGCTTGCGTCAGTTTGATTGGCATAAATAATGTGGTAAATCTTTGTGCTAAAAGCCATCAAGGCATCTTAATGTTTACCCCAAGCAAAAAATGTTTTCTTTTTTAATTATTTAGTTTTGCTCAGGAAGCTAATTCTGTTTTGGCATGTTGTGGGAATCTCTCATTCACCTGCATCCATCGTCTGCATCTGTAATCCAACCAATAATCAATATTAGGATGACAAGTACTCAATACTGTGCCCTGCAGATAGCGGGGTTATCTTCACCAGACATCTGTGATGTGTTTATATCAGCTCATGAGGAACACTGGGTGTGATGTTGTTCCTTCAAGAGCAGACTCATTGATTTTAGAGGGACTTTTTGTAAAGGAAGACTGTTAATTCAATCTGAGTAAAGTAATCATTCAGCATGTTCCTGTTGATTAGCTGTAGCTGGAGTTGCTTTGAATCTGTAAGTTACATCTTTTCAGACCCAGACTATGCAATATGAATCCCAATTTCCTCAGTCCCCGTATCTATTTGGATTTGATTTTTGAATTGGAATTTTCTTATTCTTTCTCTATACTATGTGCTCACTTGAACTGTATAAAAACCTTCTCTAGTATATATCCTGGATGAAGTAGAAATACTTTGGTCTTTCCAGAGACAGATCAAAACCTGTGCAGTTAATCCAAATTCAGAATGTCACTGCAGAGTTCTCCAGGCCTATCTGATGAATGAATATTTCTGAATTGTGTTCACCACACTCTTTTATCAAAGCTCTATGGCTTATTTTATATTGTTGGATGTCTTTTATATTTTCATGTCAGCTGTAACTACATTTCCTCAATTTTTTTCTCTGCCAGGATGTTACGTTGAATGGGAACAGATTATTTTGTGATATGAAAAAGATCAGTCATTTAAGACTGAACTGGTTAGTGATTGCAAAAGAAATTTTTCGTGTGAATCATGCATCTTGTGAGAAAGAATGGTATCAAAGGTGTGTGTTTATGTTTAGAAACAATTCCAAGTTATATCTGACTACTCCAAAATTTACTAAATTGACACCAGTGCTTCAGAGTAAAATAGAAGTTGCCTCTCTAACTACATTCTGTTGTTTAACTATGTTTAAACAATTCAGTAGTTTGCAAATAATAGGCAATTAACATGTTTCAGTTGAGAATCAGGCAAAATATTCCATTGAATCTTCCTAGTCTGTACAATTTGTTCATTTGTCTGTGAAAGATTCCATTTCAATTGACTCTAATCATGTGGAAGTTGCTTCCTGTGTGGTCTCTGGAAAGATAAAGAGCTATTTTCTGAATTGAGAAGCATAACCTGGACATACAACCTGTAGATAGCTCAAGTGGGGTGAGATGTAACCTCACCTTTGAGAAGTGATGCTGTAGGACTTTTCATATGTGTTCAGAAAGATTAAAGATTTTTTTAAGATTGCATGTAACACAGACCAAGACCGCTTGCACGTTCTGAAGTGGTCCCTGCCTGTCTTTCATGTTTGCGCAGTTTAATCCTGAACTTTCACCTTCCATGGCAAATCAATATGGTGGGAAGAGCCTGGAATAAAAGGCCAGGGTGTCTTGTTACTTCTTGAAGGACACTTTCACCTTGTCCTGGTTCATCCTGGCTGTGCTGCTTCCCTGGGCACTGGGAATTGTGCATCAATAAACACTTCAGTGATACTCCTCCTCTTAACACAGCACTTGTACTTGCAAGGTTCCCACTGCAAGGAGGGCAAAGGCTGGAGGTCGTGTTTGGAGATGAGGTCAGTTGTTAAGCAGGAGGGAAATGGAGTTTAATCCACTATAAGGGAACGAAGAGGAGCTGAGGCTGGTAAATGATGAGAAGGAGGGAAATGAGACAGCAAGCACTTAACAAAAGGAGTGATTGAGAGCTCTTTGGAGTGCCAAGGCACTGGGAGGAAGAGAGATTTGGAGAATGAGGTTTGGAGAACAAGTTCTCATCTGACTGTGTTCTCAGGAGTGTTCATCTGCAGCACTTCCCGTTAGAATGTGTGTCCTCTGGAATCCATTTCAGCACGTGGAATTTCTGTTGGGGGAGCAAACTGATTCTATCCTTTTCATTCTGAGGCTGGTGCTATAGCCAGTCTACCTGCATTCATAAAATATAACAGGATTCTTGAGCTGATTCAGATTCATATCTAGGCAGGTTATTTTTGGATCCCCAGACTGCTTTAAAATGTATTTTAATACAAACCTCTGCTAGTGGTTAACTGGGTGAACCTGATTTTGATTCAATACCCCCATGATCTCAATCCTAATAGCTTTATTCTATCTATTCTTGTTTTTAAAGTGTACCATCCCTATCAAATACACAGTCAAAAGAAAATGTGCTAATGCTCTGAACAAAGCGAGCTTTGATTTCGTGCTTTAGGAAATCAGTCACATTTTATCATTGTTGCCAGTTGGTGCTTCCACAAACACAACCTGTAGCAGCTTTTTTTTTTTTCTTTGGAGAGCTTTGGAAAGCTTAACTCCCTCAAAAAATACCAAATTCCCATTGATCAAAGGAAGAAAAAGGCAAATCCATTTGTATCAATGACAAATGGATTTGAGATACTGTATTTGGGTCCTTTTAAAGTCAATAATCTCTATAAAAGATCTCTCTGACTGGATTTGCAATACGATTTTTTCCTGTGCCATGGAAGTCTCAAAGAGTCAAAGTACTATAGATAAATACTTACATATCCCACAAAACTAACAGTGGTTTTGTGAGTATCTGTGATCTGCAGGGAAAATATTAATAGGACCAACTCTCATCTGATTTGGTGTTGTAGCTGAAACCCTAATTAGGTGGCACTAACACTCATAATGTCATGTTACTTCAGAAGTATTCCTCCCTGAAAGTTGGGAATAACAATTGGGACTTTGCAAAATTGGCTCTTTCTATCCCTAATATTTCCATGTTGCCAGGAGATTGATAACGGGGGGAAGTGGGCCCATGTGGCACTAAATACTTGTGATCACACATCCTTGCATTACCATGGTAGTACAGTATCTTTAAAATGATTGATTTGCTAAATTGCCTTAACTAAAAATAGTAAGGTGGCAGGTTAAAATAAATAAATTATTAATATTTTCCCTCTTTTTAATATCCAGAAAAAGATAATAAACAAATAAATTTCAGACCTAGCCAAAAAATGTGTGGTCCAAGGTCAGTCAGAGTCAACTGAAAAATAGCTACGAGTATCAGTGGAGTTTGGACATTGAAGGATCTGAGAAAGGGAGAATGGTCAAAATTGGAACCTCAAAAAGCCAATTATTTCTCCCCACATCTGCTCCATCCCCTTTCAAGTGCAGACTTTTTCCCAAAAGTACATTTAAAGAGCGTGGAGGGCCAGGCAGGGAGGGGAGAGAGCTCACAATAGAAAGCTTTTTTCTAAATGCGGTGTGTACCCAGAGGCTATTAGAAGACTTTTGAGTAAACTGTATGATTGTACCCTGGCTGAAAAACACAGGAGCCTGTAATTATGCTGTGCTGTATTTATTCACTGGTGAATTCTTTTAGCTCTTTTTCTTCCCCATAGGATATTCTTTATGTACAGGTTGTGTGTTTTGGGTGCACTTCATTTTTAATACCATTCATAATTTAGCTTTGGAACCACGATATTTATTAGAACAATATAGCATATAAAAGCCACCTTTTTGCCTCTGTGCAGCTAAAATAAATAACATATATAATACATATCCATCTCAGTGCTGAATATATTAGGGCACATTCACAATACTGTACTTTCAACATCCAACTCTGTGATTTAACTCTGCTCTGTACTATTTTTTTTATTAAATCAGACAGATTGGTGATCTATTTTGCAGTGCATGGAATGTAAGCAGTCCCTGGTACTCTTCATTCTCTGCACACCCTCTGTTCTTTAAGATATTTATTGAAATGATTGGTGAGGTGCAACAAGCCAGATATAATATTCCCCTTGCCTTTTTTGCAACTATACTGTAATGAAGAATTAATAACAGATTCCTGAGGAATATTAATCATACTTTCACAAGCCAGTAGGGAACAATTTAAGTGCAGGAGAAGTAACGTAATGGTCCAACTCATAAGCCCATGCAGAGAGTCGGGAAGAAATGGTCCCTGGCAAAGGGCTTTCCTTCCTCTCTGACGCGGTGAAGCATCGGCACAGCTCGGCACATGGCATCAGAGTGAACATTCTGGTCATTCCTATATTTTTTTCCAACATTCTTCCAGGTCTGGAAAATCACCTGAAACCTCTTCATTTGGGGGAGCTGCTTCAATTTTGACGAATTGGTGTTTCAAGAGGCAAAAAAATCATTGTGTCAGAGGCAGTCTGAGTAGCCAGAGGGCAAAGCTCCCACTGAGGCTTTGCAGTACCGTGTTTTCTTGACGTGATAGATCTGTGATAACTCTGCAGTAGTTAATGCCTTCCATTTTTGCAGAATGCAGGGTCAGAAGTTGACCCTGCAAAACATCTTTAATGAAAAATTATAATGCTCTGAGTATAACCTGTAAAAGAATTAATTTTTCAGAATCTCTTAAAATATTACACAAAGGGTAATCATGTTAAAAGAACCCTATTAATTAGACATTGTGTTAAAATGAAAAAGACTTTATGAAGGAGACTACAGTGTTGCAGTGCAGTCTGTTCTTTAATCAGGATAAACATATTACATCAGGAAGAGCTATATTTATAGTTTTAGTGAGCCCACTGTTAAGGAACTTTACTAAATCAAGAGTAAAATTTGGCCCCACAGTGCAGCACAGAAATGTCTGACTAGTGGGAAGAGAGGGGCAGGGGGCTGCTCATGAGTGTGGTGATTATTCTGGAGCAAAACCTCTCAGTTCTAGCCCAGTTAGGGGCTTATTGCTGTTTTCACAGCAATGTTAGGTATGTTTGGAAAGAAGAGGCTCCAGTGAAGCAGCCACGAAAAATTGTCAGCGACATCCAAAGCAGTCTTGTTATTCCTTATGATATTTTTGTTCCTCTCCAATGCAAAGTGTGTTCTGTGTGTGCAGCTTCCCCTGGCCAGCTGCTCACTGGGTATCTGGGTACTGCTGCTGTGTGCCAGAATGCTTTGCCTTTGCTGGCTCCTGCTGATCCTTCCAGAAGCTGGGATGCTCCCAGCAGCAGGTCATAGTAGCAGCTGCTCATGGCAAGTTCACAGGCACTGGACTCAGCCTTTCTCCTGACTCATCCTGCATTCTTCCTGCTGTCCTGTCCTATGAAATGTCAAGGATAACTACCCTGGCTTTGCACTTTGTCGTGGGCTGCAGTTCAGTGTGAGGAATTTAACCTTTCTGACAAACTGGAAGTGCTCATAAATCTGAACTGAGCCATGGGGTTTGCTCAGAGCACTATATGGAGACCTGAGTTAAGCCAGGTGGACCTGGCTAGGTTCTTCCCCCATCTTTTGGCAGGAAGGGCTGCTATCCTGAATTCGCTGCCAGTGTTGTCACAGCACAGGGACCCGGGTCATTCCTCATTCCTAGTCAGCCAGCGAAAAGGGACCCCTTGCCCACCGAGTAATGAAGGTGGCAGATATGGTGTATGTCCTTGGGAAAAGCTCACCAATAATACAGTTTCCAGAGACACCAAGACCTTTAGGACTGCCCTGACTCTTGCTTAAATGTAGGGAATAGGACATGAAGGTGTTACACTCTCGTCTTCTTCCTCAGTTCACTTCTGTAGGTGCACATGATGCTGCTCGCCAGTTTATATGTCCAAAGAGGTGGAAAAGGCTGGGCTGCCCTTTTCACCCTTGCTTTAGGGCAGGAGCATCGATGGTCCCAAGTGTGGAAATATCTCTTCTGAATTCACCTGCTGGGTATGGATTTTAGATCTTCCAGGCCAAAGGCACGGTGCCTTTGCGTGTTGAAAGTGGTAATCACAATGTAGGGTGGCTGAACTGGAGCTCTGATGTGAAAACCACACACAGCCCCAATCAGTTCCAAACAGAATTTCATAAGGGCACAAAAGAAGCATCCTGATTAAAACACCAGTCTACTGGGCTTACTTTCTAATTGCTCCTTATTGTATTAATTCAAAGTTTTTCTCTTATTGGAAAATTAAGTAGCAGGTGTAGTTGAAATGAACTGTAGCAGACTGGGTTTAGTGGTGTGGTAAATAGATTGTGATATTCATTTCCAATTAAAGTTCTTTTGCAAAGATCAGTGAAGCACATTCTCATAAATTTAATCACGGTAAACTAATAAACAAATTTCCTTCAGCCTGCTGATGGCAAATTCTTATTTCCTTAATATGTAAGATCACATCATGGTATTAATTATATGATGCACAAGCAACAAAGAAGCAATCTTTTATTTAGCATTAATTTTATATTTATTTTTACCTTGGAATTAGCTTTACAGGTAATTCCATACCTACAGACAAGGAACACTAAGCATTAGGAAAAGAAAATTTCAAGTGAATATTTTTAATGCTTGACTTCTGTCTATCATCCAAAAAGATTTTTAAAATCTTGTTAATGAGTGTGTTGCATTATTTGTTTTGCTGATTATTAGGGCCACTACATCTGCAAGGGAGCACTGTAACCTTTAAACTCAATTAGTATATGAGACACATCAGTAGCAACAGTGTTCATCAATAATTAGAGCAGAGGCTCAATTCTGCATCTGTAAACACACTGCTATAGTAATTTAAAAAAAATTAAGATGTTATTAAACCAATCTTAAATATCAGCAGTATGTTCTTAGCACATAGAAATGGTGTGACAGTTTATTGGGATCCTACTCTCACTATATAAAAATATATTTTGGTGCTGAATAGAACCTGATCATTGACAGAGGTCCCTGAGGGGGTACCTGCACTTAGACTAGCTAATAGAAACCAATAAAATAAAGCTCTCACTGTATAATAATGTAATTTCTTGAGATCCTGTCATTATTGCAGGCATGTGAGACGCCTATCAGAATGGATTAAGCATCCCCAGATGGAGCTTCTGTAGGCTTCCTCTCCATGAGGTTACATAAATTAATCTGGGTTTGGAAGGCCAGACTGTCTTTGATCCCTTTTTAGGCTGGTGGAAGGAGCTGGGCTTTGCTGGAGGCCATTCAAAGCCCCAGGGTCACATTTCTGTGGTGTGTTCTCTGGAGAGGCCCAACTCTCACCTTCAGTGAGGGAGAGAAAGATGAAGCTCATTTTGTAAGTATCTTCTCTGTAAGTAATGCTAATTTGTAAATCTTTTTCTGGACAGACAGTTTTAAGTCTGGACAGACTCATTTCTGGTGTCAGGGCATTTCTGCATCCACAGCAATATCTTTTCCTTCCATTTCAGAGAGAAGCTACTTCTTTACTGCATTTTGGAGTCTTTATCCTGATTTTTCCATCTGCTGTTTATCTCAGGCTAAGTTTATTGCTGACGACTGACTGCTCCTAGTTAATATTATTGAAATGCATCCTGTGAGGACTCCCTAGGTCCTGTGGAGCTGTCTTGGAGTTTGCAAGTAGAAAAGCTGTCCTATTCTGCCTTGGGTGGGCACCATGGAGAATTGTGCTTCTGTAAAGCTGCAAACCTTTGGCTGCCTTTGTCTTATTTTTAATGCAAAACATGTCTTGAAATTTTGCAGTTAGACAAAAATCTTTTTCAGGCTTAAATATAGTCATTGTGCAAGTGCAGGCTATCCGGAAATCTAGCATTTATTTTCCTTATGAGACCAGAGCAGGAGATATAAAAGGGAAAGATTTAGGTCAGGTAAAAGGGAAAATAAAGTGGCTGGTGACTTTGTGTCGCTCACTGGTGTGTCTGCTTTCTGTGCTGCCCGAGTCCTTGTGTTCCTTGTGTTTATCTAAGGTGAACTGTAAGGTACAATCACAGTCATTTTCTTGTTCCTCTGGCAGAAAGCTGCAATTCTCTGGTGATAACAGAGCTTCTGTTCTTCTGAGTGATCTTTCTACAAAAGCCTTCATAAAAGTAATTATTCTGTTTCAGCCATAGCGTGAGGTTGGTGGTGGGGGAAGGGGAAGGAAATAACAGAACTCTGCCTGCAATCACAATGCAGGGGGTTTGCAGTACAGGACAGTTTCCAGAGTGGAGCTGGGCTCTCCATCTGCATGTGCCAAAGTCCTCCTGATGATGCAGAGTGGTGGTGGTCACTTGACAAGTGTAGTGCCAGTCAGCCCTTGGAAGAGGGAAAATACCTTCTCACCTCACACCAAGCAGAGTCTGCCTTAGGTCCTGGGTCTGCCTTAGGTCTTTTCTGAGTCTTTTACAGAAGACTTGAGTTTATGATTCTTCCAAACAAGCAAAACTCCATGTTATCTTCAGGCTGTGGATACCTTTGCTTAGCATGTAAATGCCTGGTCCGTCTGGCTCTCTCTGTGGCACCACAGGTGGCTCGAGGCAGCACATTCACGGGGTCCTCCCAAAGTTTCTCTGTTGCAGATGTTTGCTGTAACTCAGCATAGCCCAGCAAGTTGATGAATGATTATGAATAAGCTGTGACCAGAAGAGGTGCTAGTGTTAATCAAATCCTGGCCAAAGATACTGTAACCACTGGGAAGCACCTTTCTATCTCATGGATTTTAGTTACCCTGTTGAGCCAGTAAGTTTGGTAACAGAAGGCAAGTAACCATTGCAATTATTGTAATGGATTTGAGATAGGAGGAAAATTAGTCTGAAGTTTAACAGACTGAGAAACACTTACTGTAGTGCAAAATATGGTTTGCAACATGATGAATTACTTGTGTTGTGTGGAACAGGACATGTGATGAGAGAAAGTTTAAACAGGGTTTTCCTGAGAGAGGAGTTTGACTTAATTTGGTATCACCATCCAGCATTGCTCCTGCACAGAGAACACGAGCACACCCAGCATTTGTGCCCCTGTTGACTGGATGAATTGGAAGGTATTTAGATATGTGGCTCACTGGATTGTATGTTTTCTTCCATTAAAGCTTGTAGAAACTCCATATATGCATAAAGCTAAACAGTTATGGGATTTGCATAAAGCATACACTTGTTTGTGTGCTTAGTGACAAGAGATTTATATGTGAGGAGGAATTTGCTGGTTTTGTTCAGGGACCTGGAGAGATTTCCCACCAGTTTCACTCTGACACTTCACCTGTAGCAGACACATTGGCTGCACTGCAGTCAATGATGACATTCCCACCAACTCAGAAGGACTAGGACATCTGCCTAGATCCTTAGGAGACAGGATAAAACAGATCTCTATATTAACATACTCTTTTCTCAAATAATGAAAATAAAGATCAGAGCTATAAATAAAAATATTAGTTGGTACAGGAAACACTAATTTATTTTCACCTGTGGATTAATTATTTTTTATTCATAAAAGGTCATAATTATTAGCACAGAACACCAGCCTGCACAGCATAAGAGCTGTTGTGTTGGTAGGAGAAGAGCAATGCAGTTTCTGTGAAAATAGGGCACCTCTTGGTAAATCTGTCTGTGATCTGTATCAACAGAACAGCAGGTTTCCCTACTTGCTCCCAGCCCTCCCCAAACCTTTCTTCTTAATTACATTCCTGTATTTCAAAGTTAAGTGTTTTAGCTGCAGCCTGAATTAGCATGGCATCCAAGCCACTCGTGGCTGAAGTAGAGATGGAGATACTGCATGTGCTGAAGTCTTTTGTAGGTTCAGATCAGCTGTGTGGAATCACAGATGTGGGCTGTTAAATAGAACCAGGCTTCCCTGGCTCAGGATGCTGCTGATGGTCAGGATGCTCCTCTGAGGATCACTGGGTTCCTGTTCTTATACTCCTTCCCAGGTAGGGAGGATTTAAATTAAAAGGACATTTTCCCCCTCTGTGTGGGTTTTCTTATATTCTTAGGTTTTTTATCTACTTTACTCTTCAGATCCCTGCTTAAAATCCCCTTCTTCCTGAGACTTTTTTTTCCCTTCTTTTCATGTTCTTCTCATCCTTCATAGCCTTTGCAAGGATAGTGTCATCTTTTATGACCCTAAAGCCTGATGTAAAACTAAGATGTGAAAGTATTTTTAATTCAAGGTATTTGACAAACTGGGGAATAGTTGCTGAAATGGAAATGACCTGTGGAGATTTTTATAAATTTAGGCTTCCCTATTCTCTTGGGTGATTTGAGTGATTCCAGCTTACACAGAGTTTGAGGACTTCGATTACCAGGTAATGATGTGGTTAACAGAAGATTGGATTTCCTGCAAGAAGCAATTACCTTGATTGATAAGAAAATTTGAGGAAATTCATTCAAGACTTAATGAGATTGACAAGGTCATGGTTGAGCCAGGCATGCACCTTGAATAGATAAGGTTCTGTGTTTAGAAGAAGTAATCCAAAGACAATAAGCTCCTCAAAAAATGGATCATTTTTATCTACACTGAGATGATGAATGAAAACATTAGACTTGTGCCTGTGACAGAGAGGCTGGAGTGTGAAGATCAGGAGAGATTCTTCACAAAGTCATTTTATAGCACTAGTATTGCTAGTGTCCCTTTTTTTTACCATTAAAAAGAATATAAAAGTGACTTTCAGAATCTTTGTGGCCTCAAAAATCATCCCAGACCTTTATCTTACCACTCTGTGAGGTGTTTTGTCTGTCAAGAAAACTGGAGGTCATAAAAGAGGGGATATCACTCCTCACTGCGTGCTCATCTCCTGCCACCCACAGCGGGGCCCTGAGGGCTGTCAGCAAAGCCAAAACCACTTTTTAAATTCATGAATCTCAACTCTTTCTTAGCCTGGGTTAAAAAAACAAAACAAAACAACCTCTTGCTAAGATAACTAAGACAGACTAATGGAGATAGAACAAGATGAAAAAGGAGATTTATTGTTTCAAACACTTTAAGAGTAATTTTTGGGAAAAGACATTTGCACATATGTAATTTCTACCTTGAAGTGGAGCAGTGGATTTTGTTATTTTGTTTTCTGTTGCAAGTGGTAAGAAATGGACACAGTCTTTGGTGTACTTGAAATATGAATGACGCCACATGAAAAGTAAAACCCGTGCTTTAGAACTCATCCCAAATCTAACTATATGGTGCTTTTTTGCTTATTTTTTCTTGATGGGTCATAACTCTTGGAACCAACTAATTTAAAATCTAATTTAAAATATCTCATTTTAACTCCTGTCTCATTTTCACTATTTTTTAATGTTTACTTGTGCATAGTGATTTCAACATACAGTAGCCTTTTAAATGCACGTGGCTTCACCCATGCAGTTAGTCTGGCATTGAAATACCTGAAAGGGCAGAAAAAGTTGTTCTGTATTAATTACTTATGCAAGATCCTTACAAACAGCACACCAAAAAAAAGGCACTTTAGGCTTACTTTGTCAGAGTCGTACCCTTCTATTTCAGAAGAGTTCCCAAAAGCTTTTATTTCCTTATGTAATATTTTTAAAGAGTGTGTGTGTCGAGGGGATAAAAAGTTGCAAGGGGAAGGAATTGAAACCAGAGCAGGAGCCAGTGGGATCTATTCAATGGGAGGCTTTGTTGGGCTGTGAGCATTTCTCCGAGTGCTTCATTCACTTCTCATTGATCAGCTCAGCCTGGGATGAATCCAGGCAAGGCAGACACACCTTCCGTTTTCTGTGGAGTTTGTAAACCTGATCCACAGCAGGCAGACTAATCCTGCTTTCACTGAGCCAGTGCCAGCTATCTGCCCCTTAGTGCTCTATTCATTCCGCTGTTTTTACAAGTACACAGAGCAAAACTATTCTCTGCTCACCACTGCAGGATTTCTGAATCATTTCTACAGAACCCCCTCATGCTCTTTTACAGAACATTTTTAATTTCATCTCTAATAAATTCTGCAGAAGTCTCCTAAAAAGCCTAAACTGTACGTTTGGTGAGGCAGTGGTTCTATTTTCAGGCCTCAGTAAATAATGTACTGAAACTACTCGCACTTTATAGAATTTGTTTATATTGTTATCAGTCACCCTGCATGAAAACACACTTGAAATGCTAATAGATCATCCTACCCTTAGTTTGCAAGGATCCTACTGCACTCTTAATGTTATTAGGAAGATTAAATTAGGAGTAGTTCTGCAGTCAATGGACAGGATTGTAACCTAATTTAATGGCTTCAATTCCAGGACATAAGACATAATGCAGACAGAAAATTTAAAATTATGTGGAATTACTTCTTGTGATGTAAATAACACTTATTTGACATTTGACTGTTTGTTTTGCATTCCTAATGGAAATGTTCTTTCAGCAGTAAGAGTGAAGGAGTGTCCTCAGTGACAGATAAGTTACTTCAGCAGAAGGACATTTCTGAGCAGAGATTCACGAGAGGAATGTATTGGATGGGTGTGAAGGCCCCGTGCTCACAGAGCAGTTGGCTCCAGGCTCCTGACATGTGCTGAAACTTCTCTCTTGCCCCTATGGCCACATGATTGCTCCTTTAGTTCCAGTTATGACTGCTGACATCCCTTCCTTGCCAGTTTGTGGGAACTGTACTCCCTTCTCTTACCCCCACTGCTCTTCCAGTCAGCTTGGTCACAAAATCCAGCAAATCTCTGTTTCTTCTACATGAAAACCTTTTACAAAAAACAGTTACAAATCCTTACAGACACAGAAACCTACACTGCTGTAGCTGTGTTTCCTCAATGACAAGCATGGGACTTAATTATGGATGTATTACAGGATCTTAAAGCCTTCATGTCGTGAGATTTCCAACATATTCCTAGTGGAGCTTAAAATATTTGGATTCCCTGGAGTTTCTTTTCCTGATTTACCAAGATGGTGTTGATAATTTTTTGCCTCTTGCCTCTTGCTGGATGTCTGCAAGAAGAGTAGAGTGCTTAACTCTCCCATGTATCCTGTTGTTTCCTGTCCCCAATCAAATCTGCTCAAAAGTTTAGTTTTGAACCTGACACCTTACTGAGACCTCATGGATCAACACTTTCATTCCTTAGGCTTTGATTTTTCAGCATTAGCCAGCTGAAACAAAATATTTCTTACAGTTCCCAGCTGTAATGAAGGGCATGGAAGTCTTCTGAGAAGTATTTCTATGATGTTGGCTCTTCTGTTGTGGCTGTGGGTTCTGGTTGTTTATTCTGTTGTTAGACTTGGATGCTGAAGATGCCCAGAGCTTTAGATAAGCAACTTGAGCAAACTGGGTCATGCAGAACCACCCAGCACGTTCATGTCCAAAACTGAGGTATACTGCAGAGGTCATTCCATTTTGTGCAGTGATTCCTGATGCATTCATTAGGGAGAGCATCTAGGGAGGGAAACATTCAGACAAGAGCAAGTCAATTCATCTTTCTTTATTGATGACAAAACCATGAATCTCCTTGGGATGGAGATCTGCCTTGGACTGGTGCCATGTTGAACCTCAGCTCTCTTAGAAAAGCTTCATTCCTTTCTCAGTGTTGAAAAGCAGTAATTTTGTGAGGTTCCCCTTATGGTGTGGCCTTTTCTCTGCAGAAGAGGAAAACAGCTAAGTCAGTGATGGATGTGAAGTCATCACATGTCCAGAACTTTGTCACTCAGTCACTCAGCTTCATGTGATGCAAATTTAGAGGTGCCATAAATCAAGAGATAGGTTGTATGTCAGTGAGTGACTGCATTGATAAAAGAGACAGAGAGAGTGGCAGCCTGTCAGGGAAGTAATTAATAAAAGAACCAGAGAAATAATAAGTCTGTCTTGGTATAGTGAGGCACATGCTTAACTTTTCACACATGGGTAGTGCTTCTTAGAAGCCATTCCTTCACTGGAAGCTGATAAAAATATTAACATAGTGAAAATCTTTATACCTTTACTTATGTTATAGTGAAATATTTCTTCCTCGCTCTATATATGTCCTGTGTGCCTTTCTGAACCTGTGGATCTTTATCCCTGCTGTCTGTAAATTCACACCTACATAGGAAAGTTCCTTTGTGTTTTTTGCTTTGTGAAGAAGAGGAGAGCTTGTAATACTGTAATGAAAAGACCAGTACAGAAGAACATTCCTCCTTCCTAAAGAGAAATCAATTTAATTAGCATAAGTCCTCCCTCTTCTGGAGGGAAGAGAGATATATCACCCAGGTTTTGCAGAGGAAAAAAGTACCCAGGAGATTGTAAATGATCCTAGCCAGCATGTTGTAAAACAAAGTATTTTGATAAAGTAGTGGGAGGAAATTGATTTGAATTGGGAATTGTTCATTCTGATGGATAAGACCAGCAAGGAGGAACAAGACATTTTCCTTATGTTCATGTATGCTAAAGTGTTCTCCAATGAGAACTTTTCCTTTTCCCTCTCTCTTTTATGAAGTTACTGATGCCAGGAGTTTAAGATTAATTAGATCTTCTAAGACATAATTTTCAAGTTTGGTAGAGTTCCTGCTTAGTTTGTGTTCCTCCTCCTCCATCAATATTTCCACCAACTGTCAGTTATCAAGTTAAATTTGGCCTCCAGCTAGTTACTTGTTCAGTTGGTTTGGGGTTTGGGAGAGGAGAAGAAAAGGGTTAATCAGATTGTGTTTCTACAGCTTAACCTTTAAAATCAGAACATTATAGGCTGTGAGGGGTTTGAAATGAAACTTCCAATCAGATTATGGCGACAGCTTCAACTTGACTTTGCTTTACAAGGATTTAAAATCAAAAGAGTTTTCACTTTTTCACAAATCATTGAGTGCCCTTTTTTAGCTTAAACCCCAGGGGTAACTTTTCCTTGTTCTTGCAAGGAACTCTTTTGGTACTGTCATCCTTGTTAAATTGCCATTTGTCCAGGCTTTCTACTTAATGTTTTTTTTTTTACTATCAGGGACTGTTGCAATCCAGGTTCACCTTTTAGAGGGTTTGTCACAGTGCACTAAACAGGCATTGAACTAATCTCCTGCATCCGGTGTGATGGGTTGTCAATTGACTGGGAATACCTATTGAACTGCATGGTATAATATGATTCTGATTAAAATAATTTCTAGGCAAAGCCCCTGATAGTATATTTTAATTATCATAGTGGCAAAATATTCTAGGCTGGTTACTGTCCTCTTTTTTTTCCACTGAGCATTCCTACAGGCTATTTTTGTAAAGTGAACCATTTAGCTGAAAACTGAGCTTAATCTAGACATTTGTAGGAACAGAGAAATTGTCATAGCACATCAGAGCAATGGTTCATCTGGAGTTGCAAAGGTGCCTTGCTAGACAGGAGGCAAGACCAGATGCTACAGAAAATGATTTAAAGCTCCTGTAATGGACAATTCCGCAGTGCTAAGTGGGCAGGGGGAGCGTGGCTCTGGCCAGCCTGGAGCAGGTAGCAACTGCATTATGGCCTGAGGCACGGGGCTTGAAATCCCTTAAACACTGTAACAACAGGCCCACCATGACTCCTCCTGCAGACTTACTGGGTCATTTAAATGTCACATTTCTCATTTCAGTGAGCACACAGATTGCTGCTGCTTTCTCCAGTGCTTCATTTTCCCAGCACTGTACTTTCTTAATTATTTACCCTGTCCAGCTCTTCCCAGCCCAGCTCTTCCCAGCCCACGTTTTTCTCTCTATCTCCACGTGGAGTTGATGCCCATTTGAATAAGAAAAAATTCTCTGCCTTGCAGCTTCCTGCAGATGCTTTTGAGCACCTGGCAAGTCTCTGTGATGCCACAGCAAAAAGGCACTCTCCTCCATCCCTGGTGCTATAGATCCCATCAGCAGCCACAGCAGCTGCTGCCAGGACACTACAGAGCATAAATCCATTGGTAACAAAGCTCTTCCACTGCCTCTCCGATCTGTGGCTGTCACAAACACAGCTTTGGACAACAGCCATTCTTCCCTTTAATATTGGGATGGCTTTGTATTGAAAGGGACCTTAGAGATCATCTACTTCCAACCCCTATCTACCTGGAAGTAGTAGTAGTTCAATATTGCCTGGAAAACCTCCCTCTCTCCCAGTGTGGACACAAAATTTCAAATATCATCTTTAAAAGAGAATTTGGGTTTCATTTTTGAAGGGAGTCACAGAGAAGTAACCCAGTGACTGACTGGGTTTTATTCTGGTGTCTCAATGAATATACATTGAAGATGCCGGGCAACTTTGTGTAGAATCCTGACTGTTTCAAATGCACAAGTTAATGGGAATTTTGCATGCAAAAGGACCGTGAGATGAGAACTGTGAGCAAATCTGCCTTGCAGTGATTTTTCCCCAGTATTCTGCAGCTGGCTTTCTGCTCAGATACAGAGTTACTTCATGTAAATGAATGAGAATATTCACTAGCTTGATCCTCCCTTTCCTTATCTCCTCTGCTACTTGTGGCGTTGGAAGGAGGCTCTAATGGCAAATCACTAGGTACGCAGCAGCAGTTCACCCTGCTTTCCTCAGGAGGAAACCCTCGCCCTTCTGATTCGTGTCTGTGAGGCTCCAGATGAGAGCTGAGACGCCCATGTGAGAGAGGGATCGGGGCTTGATTCTCCTCTGTAATTACTCTGGTGTTACACTGGTGCAACACTGCTGGCTGGCAGAAGCGTGCTGATGGATGAACCGACTGTCTCTGCCTATGGCCGTGGGATGGGGTGGCATCTCTTCATCACCGGGTCCCTGAGATGAGGTTCCAAGCTCAGGGATTCTTCTGGTACAACGTGAGACATCTTGGGTGGGGCTCCAACCAACCTGGTCTAGTGGAAGGTGTCCCTGCCCATGGCAGGGGGTGGAACAAGACAGTCTTTGAGGTCCTTCCAACCCACACCTTTCTATGATTCTATGACTAGATCCTGAAATCAAAGATCCACCCCAAAAATCCACCCTCCCTCCCCCAAGATGGGCACTGTTAAATTACTATGCCACTAAAAATATTAAATACAAATATTGACCCTTTTTTTTTACTATTATATTAATCCAGTAGGTAATTGCCTAAATAAAAACTGGGCTATGTTGCATTAAATTATGTTTTATGCTGGCAATATTAAAATTAAAAGAATGACCCTCTTAAATCTGGTCCTAATAGACATCCCCTGATGGCTTTACTGATTTCATTACAGTTTTTATCCTGCCATGAGTTGCTTTTGTTTCTCAGTAATTACTGAGATTAATTAATTACATGATTAAAATAACATGGTATGCAAATGCTGTGGTAGAGCCATAGACTGAGCTTGTTTCAGGCAACATTTAGAGCTGTGCTGCCTTTCCTCCCCCACACCCACCTTGTTCGCTATGCTTTCCAGGGTCAGAGTGTATCTCAGTACAGAAACTGTTTACAGCTTAGAGGGGTTTATTCATAGCAAGTGTTACCACCCTAATTTTTCTTTGAAAAATGAATAGCATAATGGAATTCAAGAAAAGGTCCATCTTTTGAGGGCTGGCTGCTGCAACTGATGGCAGAATTTCCTGCAACATCAGCAGTTCATTTTTGTGTCCTGTACTTGACCCTAAGTAATGTTTTTATCCTTCCATCATAAACAGAGAAGAATATTTCTATTTTCATTGTTTGCTTGAGAAGGGGAAAAAATGGCCAACTTTCTTCATCTTCACTTTCAAACAATCCCTTTCTCTTTATTTAATGCTGACATTCATCTATTTCTATTCCAGATAAGTTTCTTTAATGCTTGTTCTGAGAACAGCCAAAGCAGATGCAAATCCAGTGTCAGCTTGCAATGCTGCACCTGAAATTTCTATAAAGACACAATTCTTAGCATGATTAGAACCTTGTTATGACCCTTATAAAGCTTTATGCATGTTGTGTATTTAGTGGGCTGTATATTAGAGGATTGAGAATTTTTTTCTATTTAGAAATAGATTATCATTTCAGTTTAGAATGAAAAGATAATATATGCTTGCTGTGTTAGAAAAACAGAGATCTGACTTGCCTGCCAGCAAAGCCACCTTCTCTGGTGCTTGACCAGTCTGTGAAATTCAGTCCTGTGCCTGCTTTTCCCTCCCATTGTGCTTGCAGAAAAGCCCAAAGCAACCATAAAGCACTAAGTCAATTGGGTTCTGCTGATATATTCCAAAAAACCCAAAGCAAGCCATTTTGGATCTTGATGCAAGATGATTCTTAGAAATTTTTGAACAGCTGACGCAAGAAATCTGGGACTGTCACCTTAGCCCCAGCTTGGTTGACTAACGTATCTTTCTAGGGAAAAAACAAAGAACACAATAAAACTGCAAAAGAACAGAAAATCAATGAAAACTTTCAACCCCAACAGTGCCCCCCATAACTGCAGTTACAGCAAAATGAACAGGGACTGGATCCCATCGCAGACTGACACACCATCACCTCAGAGCTGGGCTCTGAAGTTCGCCAACCCCTAGGTCTGCTTTGCTGTCCTTATAGCAAAGTCAATTCCCACCAAAATTTGGTTACAATGAAAAAACATTCATAAGTGCAAACTATGTCTTCTTAGGTTAGTGGCTCTTCCCTGTGAAATTACCACATTTTACAAAGCAGATGACTCATATCAAGAGCTTTCTCAAAGGCCACTAAGAAACAGATCTGTCCTTCAAAAAAATCTGCCTTTTCATTAAGTGGTAGTTCAGGAAGCTAATCATTGCCTGCTACTATCGTTTGCCCATCACAGATGGCAGGAGGCACATTTGGGACCATTAATAGCAGAAGCTGTCAGCAATTCCTTTAATGATATAACCACGCTGCCTCCTCTAAACAGAAAATAACATGATTTGTGTAGCAAAAACTACTGCTCAGTGATAGGGACATCATCATCTGTCATCTCTGTTTGGTTTATGTCTGAGGGAGACAGGCAGAGCTGTAAACTACTGCCGACCACCAGTCACCTCCTCAGCTGTAAACAGGATGCAAAGCCAGCATTTGTTTGCCTTGAGACTGGCCAGTTCTTCTGAAATACAGATAAGCTTCACCTCTCTGTTCAGTCAGTGGGATTTTAATGATGCTGCTAATGCCATTCTAGACCTTCCTGTTTAACTTGCAAGACTCAACTTGATTTCAGCTCTTTCATGGCATGTCCCAGCTGTAATCTGAACTCTAGTATTATTTATGGATTTTTTAACTCATTTCTGATTCTCCATCACAGGCCTGATGGTAATAAGGGAACGAGTTTGCTATGTAGAGTCTTAATATTACCCTGACCACAGGCAGGTCAGTGACACAAACATTTAAGGGCTTTGAATATGTTTCCTTTTTATTGACACAAATCATTTTCAAGGACACCTGTTTTCACCTTGTTCTGTACCTCGAACTTCTACTGAGGTCCTCAGAAGTACCAGAAAGTAAAGCTTCCTACCTGCAGCAAATCAGAAAGTGGTGTACTTTTATCCCAGAACTCCTGTTTGTCTTCTTTCCCACTGATGGGCAATACTTTAAATAGAACTCTCTGCACACACCTAGAAAAAGGTATAAAAGGTACTGGCAGGGAGGAGAACATCAATAACGAGAGATTGATTTTTATTTTATAGTTGAATCTGCTGGGTTTGTTTCACATTGTTTCCTCTTATCTCCATTTATTTTTCTAGCATGTTTGCTTTTCCTGTTGACATATTTTCTTGATCCATATTCCATAATCCTTTGTCGTTTCCCCTCTTACTTTCATCTCCGTTTTCTCTGTATTTGTTCTCTTTTCTTTCCCCCTCTTATTATTTTGCTTTAGTAATCCTCTGTTTCCCATTGTTTGTGAGGCTCCAGCCACCCTTTGCTGTGATCAAATGCCACGACGGTGCTTCTGCTTCCCGCGGCGCTGAGGAGGGACCCTGTGTGTGTCCCGCCCTCAGGGTGGTGAAACACAAACACTTCTGGCAGGGAGGAGAGGGGCTGCCATTTTGATTGATCTGCTAGTGGGATCCAAGGGGAGGGATGGAGCTGTCCAAGTGTTAAGAGCCTTCACTTGCAGCACAGATGACAGACTTAAGATGAGCCCTAAGGAGTGTGTCTTTGAAATTTAATAACATAAGAAGGAAAATATTCCACACTTCACTAGCAAACCTAATGCTACACAGTGAAAGCATTATGAAGCACCTTTTTTTATATTTTATTTTATATTTTATTTTGGTTTTTTTAATCTGGTTTATCAAAGTTGATTAAGAATGTGGTTTCCACACTACTTCATTTAAGAAAATTATGCTGATGGCTGATGTATGTTTTCCGGCACATTATAACTTTTGAAGTGTATTAATTTTCCCTGCTGGGGAAAATGTTGTTCAAGAAGATTGGGGGAGGAGGGAGGGGGCCTGACATCCTTATTATGCTGTCACATAAAGACTACTTCTTCAGACTCTTCAAGGTCTGTGTCTCTGGAAGAGTGACAGCCTAATAGGTTCTATTCTTAAATTCTAAGTATCCCTGATAGTGCACCAAGCAATTTATCTTTAAAATAAAAAGTGAAAAAAGTTCTGCCGATACATAGCTGCCAACAGTCACTGGGAAATAGCTGAATAAAATTGAATTTCTCCTATCTTGCAAAAATATATACACAGGGTATTGACATACTTGTCTCTGAGCACCTGTATCTTCACCATATAGGACCAGATGTAATTACCAACTTACTATGAATTTCATTCCCATCACAGGATCTGGAGTTGGGAATATCATATGCTCCCAAGCCTGCAAGCAACTCTGCAGTGTTTCCAGTGGGAATAATGACTTGATGACATGATCCATTGTGGCATGAAATAAGTTCACAGTGTTGCTTGTACCTGGGTGAAGCACAAGCAAGATTTAATAACATAGAAATAAATCAAATACAAAACATGTATTTATTCTCCTTCAGGTCTCTAAGATCAGAAATCTGGAGCTTAACAGTAGTGGAAACAGAGAGAGATGACTTTCAGGACTCAATGATCCTGGTATTTTGCCTCTGACATCATAATTTTTGAATTCAGCCAGAGGTGAGAATGCAGTGAAGGATTCTGGGTGTGCATTTCAAAGAGTAACAGATAAGCTGCATAAGCATATAAGAAGCAAAAGCTTTGATAGCACAGGGAATTTGCCTGAGCAGTTCAGCCAGTCAGTGAATTACCTGTTCCTGCTAAATGAGTAACTCTTACTTAAAAACATCCAGCTTGGACCCAGACTGTGCAAACTGGGCAGTGGAAATGCAGGTCATCGAGTTCAGCCATGTACAAACAGGATGAGAAAACCTTTGTTCTGTAAGCAAGCTAGGTGTGCTCACAACATTGTCTTAGCTTTGTTTTGTCTTGAAATCACAGAGTAGATGGGAGCGAAATGGAAATGCTGAATCATGAAGTGATGGCAAGAGCATATGGTTCATCTCAGGGTATTGCTTACCTGGGAAGCCTTTTCTCCTAACTCTCTTCTGATCCCGCTTAGTTACTTTTCTAATGCCTAGTATCTATCAGCAGAAATGCTGTTTCTCATTCCAATCCCAAAATCTCAGGAAGTGGGAGTTATCCATCATCTCTGGAGGATTTCCAGCCCTCCGTGCCTCATGGGTGATTCCAGATGACTGTCATTTTGGATCTTTCTTCTGTCTTTCTTGTTTCTTTTCCTGTGACACGTTCCAACTGTATAAAGAGCTATCACTTGTTCATCTTTGCTTCTGGAACCAAAACCTTTGTACTGGCCAGGTAATAACTTTCAATTCTGGCAGAACCAGCAGTCTCTGAACACACTTGCACTTAGATGTCTTCTGGGATGATTTTCCTCATGTTGCCTTTCTCCTACATCCAGGCAGACACTCCTGTTGGCTGCACCCCCCTCTGCAGTCCTCTGTGCCTCACAGCTACCTCTAATCACTGTCCCATCTCATCTTAACCCATATCAAATGCTTATTATAGACTACTCTTTCTCCTTTTTTTTCCTTTTTTTTTTGTGTATTTGCTTAATTCTTTTTCACATTGTTTGGTGTCAACAGTTTCCATAGCCACAATGTTGTGGGGCATCTACCTAGAGAAAAATGGCTCCTGCTGTTATCCAGTGTGGAATTTCTCCCATCACATCCTGGCCACTCTTGTTGCAGTTTTCAGCCTAGCTCCCATGTAGCCTCAAATGACTTAACCAAGGTTTATTTTATTTTTTTGCGATGCCTTGTGTTTTTTTCCTTCACAAGTGAAAGAACAAGTCCAGATAAAACCAGGTTAATTTGAAATGGTTTCAGGTTTCTATGCTTGCCCTTGCTATAAAATTCACAGCAAGCTCGAGTTTAAGGAACAATCATTAGTAGACATGAACAAATCTCTATTCAGACTGGATATCTTTTAACTATTGTCATATTTCAAACTTAGGCCAGGCTTTTAAACAATGAAAAATCAGCTCTCCAGGTAAATCTGACTTTGAAATAGCAAAGCTTCTCTCTTTCCATAGGGTGGATTAGCAAGATAGAGCTAATATCAATAAATAATATAAAGCCACTGGGGCCATAATCTGTTTTCAGACCACCTGAAGCTTGCAGCTTGAAGATAGCAAAAAGGGGACATTGTTTTACCTGAGATACAGGTGAAGAACTTCAGCTGAGCATGTGTTGATTCCTAATACACTTGGAGAGGCAGTGAGTACAATAGCCTCAACAAGGGAATTATACTTCTTCTTTGGCAAGCTTTTCATCTTTGCCATATATAATTATATTCATTTTCATTTAATAATTAATCCAAATACAGTACAAGTTACTAATGAAATTAGGATCGGGATACAGTTGTGCAGAAGACAAATAGGTATATGAATTGCATATACAGGCAGTGGAGGGTGCTAATAATTTGTAATATACCCGGACCTTTCAGTGGAATTAAAGTCTTTCTCCACACATCCTGTCGAGGCAGCCGGAGTGATGGGAACTGATCCACGTAGCACAAAGAGAATTTCAAAAGGAGATGTTCTGAGAAACAGACTCAGGTTCTAATCCTGAATGTGCCATTGACTTCTTGCATTCATGCAGATCCAATACTCAACGATTTTCGCTGACTTAAGTATTTGAATTATTGATATTCAGTATTAAGGAAAAATGTGATTTTAATTTTTAAACAGAATCTCTCTTTAGCATCCAAAACAACGGAGTTCTATCTTTGTGGGCTTCTCTTTTCTTTCTTCCTGATTTGGAGAGGATTCCACACTTTTGTCTAAAACTTTACACTTAAGGATTCCAGATTTCCCTAAAAGTGTATCTCATACGGGCCAGAGATGCCTGTGCCAGCTTTGTGGTGTTGTGCTGGATTACAGGTGCTGTTTCTTCCTCATGCATCTCAGTTTCTAAATTCCACTAAAAAGGTTCCTGGAAAGCCCTTCTCAGCATTATTGCTGCACACAACCACCTCAGCACCACAGTCTGCAAACGAAGGGAGAAGTCAGGGCAGGACAGCGAGCGCTGTGGTGTCCATGAGCCAGAGTGTTCCCAGGGCCCAACAACTTCCTGAATTTCATTAGCAAATTAAATGCTGTTGCATTAAATAATTAAGGGGATTAACTGATGCCTTCCCCAGTTGTTCAGTCACCTCCACATGAGTGTGTTCTAATAGAGTCCTGGATCTGTTGTATCTCTGGGATGTGCAATGGATTCATAGTTAATGCACTCTTGCCGTAATTGCTTTTTAATACAGTGGATTAGAAAATTATCTTTAAATTAAACTGTATTTCTAACAATAAAAAGAATCACATGAATTATATGTTAATCAGTAGATTCTAAGAGTTAAATGATTTTCTCACACTAGTTATTACTAGTCATGTCTTTAAGACTGAGATTTAATCAGTAATTTACCCATGATTTATTGTGAGGCAAAACCAGATTTGTAAGAAACAAAATATTCCACCAGCAGGGATAGAGAAACAGATAATATCAAATTATTTCTAGTCATTATCGTCTGTCTGCTGGAATTCTCATCCTTATTGTCCCAGACATACTAGCTCAGGAACAGCTGCAGTAAGTACAGAAACTTTCCGAGAAAGCATCGCTTGTGCAGTGGCATTGGGGCAGTTCTTGGTGCACCAGGGGTGTTATCCAGAAATACACCTGAGGGATGGATGGCACCTCACAACAGCTTTCAGCAGAAGCTGAGGCTTTGTTGCCTTAAGTCATTGTGGAAGCCTGAGTTGTATTTGTATAATGAGGGTGTAGGGAAGGTAAAAGGGGTGGGAGAGTTGTTGCCTATAGAGGTGTGATCTTGATTTTGGGGTAAAACAAGAATGAACAGGTTGATACAATATGAGGCATTTTTCTCCTCTCTCTTGCCTTCTGGGCTTATTGCTGACACATTTCTGTGTTCTCCCTGTTAAGTCACCTGCCGTGTGTGGGCCTGCTCAGATTTCTGCCTTTGCTGGAAGTCCTGTGAAAGGCTGTTTTCTCAGCAGCCATTACCAAAAGCATGAAGAACGTTAAGGAGCAAAGTGCCTTTGCTGAAGCAGAAGGAACTCTGCTGAACAGCTTTCTGATTGAGGAAATTTGACATCAGTGCTTTCGATTGATCTTGTTCGAGTCTTCTGTGTTTTTCAAGGAAGTGTCAAGAAGTTATTTGAGTTGTGGAACTGTTGGGTTTAAAACCTGCTGGGTGACTCGGGGAAATGAGACATTGAAAGCTTAAACAGGCGGAATGAAGCGGGGAAAACAACTAAAGGAATAAGATGGCTTTGGAGAAGGAAGTTTGAATTGGTGCAGCTGGGGAGTGGAGGCCATGGAGAGGGGTAAGGTGAGAAGTTAAATGTGATTCACTTGAGATGTCAAGGAAGAAGTGGTGATATTGTGCATATCTGGGATGTTTGGATGGAAGGAACTGAAGCTGAAACAGAGGCTCTCTTGACCTGTTTATTGCTCATAAAGAATAAAGGAGTCTGGAGAAGGCTGCATTACAAACTCGTTGGATTATGATAAGACTGAGGCAGACCAGGAGCCTGGGTTGGAGAGAGTTTTCATGATGAGTTTTCACAAAGAATATTTAATCTGAGCTTTGCTTTCATCACTCTCCTTGATTTTACAAGCAGAAATGAGAACAAAGACACAAAGCCTTTAAAACTGAGCTCATCAGCCCAGATTTCAGTGTTAGCAGTATTTGCATCTGCTACTGCATTTATATCTGAAGTTAAAATCTTGGCCTTTAGCCTGTGAGCAGCAGTTTATGACCATCCTGGATACAGTTCAGAGCTATGCTAAGTGGTTCCATTTGAAAGACATTTTTCAATTACAGAAAAACAATTTTGGGAAGAGGTTTTGTTTAGAAGTACTTGTTGAAATTCCATTTATGCAGCCTGGCATGGTTGCTTTGGTGATGCTGCTAAAGCTCTTGTGAAACCAAACCAACTTCCTGGCAAATGTATCAGTACTGCATAAGGAAATCATGAGCTGGATCTGACTCAAACATATATATATATAAATGTAAGTACACAAACCCCACAAATAAATGTAAATAATACAAATAAATAATAAAATATAAATATACATATTTATATGGGACATATTTATAGAGAGAGAGATTGGATGGAAAGTGGTTTTTCCTTTCAGTAGTGCTGCAATCAGAACCTCAATCCTGAGCATCTCAAACTTGTGATAAAATCTAGAACCAGATGTGAGCCTCATTTAAAAGAAATGTAATTTAATGGAGCTACATCAGTTTGCAGCTTTTACTCAAAGGCTTCAAAAGTTTTCCCAGTGTGGAGGAACACAACCTAACCCACAACTTCCTTCTACATAAAACAAGATACTGGGATTCTGCCCTAAGATCATCCCTTGTTGTTTACCCAAGAGGAATGTTTGGAGGCTTTGAGTACAAACAAAGGAGAAAGACAAAGGCTGAGGTTTCTCTGGTGAGAGGTGGCTGATAACCCTCTACAGCCAAAGCTTTCCTTGGGCAGGTACTGGGTCTGTGCTGGCCCAAAACACGTGACACTGCAAGAGTAAGACTTGTGTTCTAACAGTGAAAATTGTGCACTGGAATAGCTCAGGTTAGTTCCTATAATTTCTCATAGGACTATATACTAATAAGCAACTTCCTAATTAAGAATAATACAGAAAGCATTTAAAATTTGCATGGAGGAATGGAATTTGTAAGTGGTTTTCTGTACCATCATTTTTTGTCCTCTCAGAATAGTCATTTAGGTGATTCAGTAATCCATGAGTTACAGGAGCCTGTTTGCATTGGTATGCTGGTTAGAAAGCTAAATGACAAAAATGACAAAGGTTTTATTTGGAAATTATCAAAAGAATATGGAACTCACAAAAAAAAAAAAGGCAAACCAATGATTCAAGTTGGCAATGTGACAGGAAAAGAGCAGGTTTTGTGTGGGGCTGGGTCCCTGAAGGATGGGGGGTTGCCTGGAACCTGTGGCTTGCAATGGGACCACTTTAAGCATAGGTGGCAAAATGAAGAATAAGGAGAGTGGAGTAAAGAACTGGACTGACGTAGAAGAGGAAGAGGATGTAGAAGAACCAGGATAGACTGAGAACAAATCTGCAGGTAGATGTAGAGCTTCAGTACAGGAAGAAGGAAAATTATTGCTGGAGAAGGAAAACAGCTATTAGGGAACATCGTACGTTTCCAAAGAAAGGGAGAACAGTGAGGTATTCAGGAGCTTTCTTGAGTAAACCAGGAGGAGACAGGAAGGTTGCAGAAAATTACATATTTAGATATGAAAGATATGCATTGGGATTTGCATTCAATTCTTCTCAGATCTTACAAGCTAGAATTACCTCCTATCACTGTGAGTTTGCCAAAATATAAAAGCAATGAGAAAAGATAATACAATGGTGGAGGAGACTGCAGTCTTCCCTCTTTTGGGGACCATGACAGCCTAAATATTAGCTGAAGTCATCCAGCAAATGAAAGGTGGATGCCTCTATTTGACAGGGTTGCTTTGGAAACCTGGATTTAAATGAAAATAATTTAAACTACCCATGCTTATGGAGCCCTAGGAAAGGGATGGATTGGACTTACAAAGCCCTGTCTCCATAATTTTTGTGTGTAACTGGCTCTATGAGCACAGGAAAGAGCAACCAACATCTCTAAGCAATCAGTAGTATTGCACATGTCAAGTTCAAGGAAATGGAACACAGTTCAGGGGACTTTTTATATCTTAATCTCATATATGAGAAACTACTTGGGTCTAGTAGGGCATTTTAATTTTGGAAACTGTTACTCATCATGGACTTAGGCTTGAAAGAGCAGCCGGTCTGCAGGGTCTGAAACAAACTCAGTCTGACCTGACCTATGCTGGCTTCTCAGGCAAGGGATGAATAATCCATAAAGAATTAAAAATATTTTCTGGCCGTGAATAAAGGCAGCAATGTACCAGTCAGTCCAGGACAGCGAGTGAAAAACAATTCATATCTTTCAGACACTTAAAGCACAGGAGTCAAGAGCGTTAACCCCGCTGAAAACCTTGGCAGGGAGCTCCGCAAGAAGCTGCCTTCAAGGTACCATAAATCTGCAGAGCCTCTAATGTATCCCACAATTACCTCTGTTGTTTATTTAACTATCACTTAGCTGTAGTATTACAAGATATTTCGTGTATACCTGGAGCCATCAGAGCTATATTAACTCAGGATTCCTTTTCAACACTCTGCAGCTACGTCCCATTACCTCCCCATAGATTTTTATTGGATGCTATCCAGAGGTTCAGTGTCATGAAGGCCGTTGTGACAGATACAGCATTCCTTGCAGGGAGCACTGGCAGCCAGGCCACATTTCCTCACTGTGTCCAGCCTTCACCTGGGGAGAGGGGAGAGCACTTTGGCAGCAGCAGGCGTGGGGCAGCCCCGGGGGGTGATGCTGCGTTACCTCCCCGGTTCAGTTGATGTGCACACAGAGCCAGATCTGCTGATGACTTACAGCAGGAACTAGGTGATCTTTAAGGTCCCTTCCAACCCAAACAATTCCATGATGATTTATGATTTTTTAATAATGCCCAGAGGCTCCCCTGGACAAGCTGTAAGAGTTCCCACCCGGTTGGCCTAAGGAGATTTA
>JAWWLV010000002.1:3481848-3506589 GCA_035041135.1 Platyrinchus mystaceus
ATGATTTTTTAATAATGCCCAGAGGCTCCCCTGGACAAGCTGTAAGAGTTCCCACCCGGTTGGCCTAAGGAGATTTACTGGACAAAGCAGTGATGTGGGTTTCTATTGCAATTGGGAGCTGAGACCTGGGAAATGAACTGAACTGTGCTGGCAGGGAGCAAGGCTGTTATTGGAACTGATCTCCAAACTCATCTTACCTCTGCCTCAGCTACAGCTCTGTTGATTCTCTGCTAATGCACTTGTGGGGTGTTCATGGATTCGTGCATATTAGGTTCCTGCAGCAAATGTTCTTTGGCAATTAAAGCACTAAAGACCTAAATTTTTGTTCTCTTCTCTGGGAACAGAAACTCTTGGAGCATCAATACAGTCACTTAAAGCTACATAAACATCCACCTATGGTTCTGGTGGCTTACCTGACTCATACCACCTGGAAGTATGTGCTTTGCTTATCACACTCTTTGTTCTTGGAAAGGGGTTTCCTAAAACCATAGATGGTGTGGCTTCTGTGACACCGTGTCACACTGTGTGATCCATTTGACTGTTAAGGAGTAGCAGAGACTGCTGTATCTCAGGGCAGCAGCCTGATCTGGGGGCTATAAAATCTTTTCTAACAGCTTTGAATTTTTTTTTTTTAATCCAAGTATAATGCTAGAACAGGAGAGATTCAAAAATGCCAATTCCAGGATAATTATTGGTCCAAGGACTAGTTTGTTCACTCTCATTAGGGGACAACAGCAAAGCAGGAGCAGGATTACAGATGCTTTTCTCCCTGTAAGAACATGAGCATTTAAAGGCCAGGGACTGTTCTGGTCTGATTTACTCTGGTTCTTCTTCTCTCAGTTTCATCTTAATAGTGAATCAAAGAAGTTTTGTATTAAAGAAAACTTACTGCCCACTGAGCTCATCAGCTCCATGAGTACACCTAGAGACAAAAGGGTCCTGGCATAGAGTGGTTTATTTTAAGCAGCTGAGTTTCACCTACGCCTGTCACTGAGTAATTGTTACACCTACTACAGCTCCTCTCTCCAAAAAGAAAAAGAAAAAGAAAAAAAAAAGTCACAGAAGAAAGTTTAAAAAACTCTATATAAGCTTTGTAAAACATAAAGGCTTCATTTTACAAATAGCACTCCATGGGTAAGTCAGCCAGCTAACCTCTTCGATAGATTTATGCCAGCAGCCTTTTCCATCTTGGGACTCCAAGGGCATAAAAGTCAGGATTTCATGGTAGTATGAGGCTAATGATTAAAGTCTGTGTGATGGTAGGCACAGTAACAGCCCTGAACAGGGAAGCACCCGCCTTTCTCTTAGGTGTTCTGACAGCCTGATATTAAAGACCTGCAAGTGTCAGTAGATGTAGGAAATCAACTGGCCTCTTTGACAGATTTTACAGCATAGTGTTTGTGCTGTCAAGGCACTGAATGTGACAACCCAAGGAATGACAGTAATAGGAATGCTTAGTTAAGGAAACAAGCTGAACAGAGATGCCACTGTTGACAATAACATGCTCATGTTAAAGGCAGCCTCTTTGAGCTTTTACTTTGAGAAGATTTTATTAAGCCCAGTTTTCTACTTGTTTTGTTTTGTTTTCAGAGTCTTCCTGTGCATGTGTCTGTCTGTTTTTACTACCATGGCAAAATACTATTTAGTTGTAATGTGGAAGAAAGATAAAAGTCATTCTGCAATGCTCTGTTTCACTGAAATTATTGCCATAGTGTAGGAAACATTTGAAAGCTGCATTGATTAGGATTAAAAACCTCTGATTTTTTTATCCTGGAAAGTTTATAACCAGACAAAAATAAAAAAAAAGAGTTGTGAGAGCTAATGTTTGAGATTTGACTACCTAAAAATGAGATAATTTGTTCGAGGGAGTCATGGAGTGAATGGAGAGTGGGGACCTGCAAGGCATATTTTATCCCACTTATCTCTTTCCAGTCACCATAGAAAATGCCCAGACAGCTAAAGGAGATGGGGCACAGCAAAGTCAGGAGGGTAAGCTCGGGCTAGGCTGGAGGCACACACAGCACAGGCCACCTTTGCCAGCTTTCCCAGCCACCTCAGCAGGGCTTTAACCAGCCCCACACTGGCCTCCCTGTCCAGGGAGTGTTGCGTAGTGAAGGACTTGGCTTGACAAAAACCAGAATGTAATCTAATTACTTTAGATCACCCTCTAAGCTTGAAATAATAGTAATAACAACAAAAGAGCTTTAAGGACAAAACAGAAGTGTTTCCTGATCTTGTTTGCTAGGAAAGACAGATGAGTGCAAAAAGCATTAGGAATCCATGGTGTTTACCCAGAGCTTCTGCTCTGGCCTGGGCTCATAAGGACACCAAGCCTCTCTCTCAGAGGTAAATCTCTCATGTTCAGAGGTAAAACACTTCAGCAGAACATTGTGAGGTAAAGCAAAATAAATATTACTTTTCCTCAAAAGTGCTTTTTCTCTGAAGTAGTACTTTTTATGACTCCTGCTTGAACTCTGGAAATAAACTGAAGGTTGGCTTCCAGGTCTGTGTAGGCAAACCCTTCTGTCTGTGTCCGCCTCCATCTCTGGCTTTGATCACCTGGAGTGGTCATTAGCTGTGGTGTTAGAACTGGCTCTGAGGGTCAAGAGATTTGTATAAGAAAGTGCTAATTACAGTCCATTTCAATAAGCTTAGAAATATAGTGGAGACAAGTCCATTATCTCAGAGTTAATAGGGTTACAAAATGTTGACCATGCACACGATCTGCTTTGCTGTCAAAGGCTACTGAAATTATGGATTGTTGCCACAGCATGAGAGTTGCACCAAATGATTAACACCTGGGTTTAATAGAGGTCATTGCCTATGTAAGTCTGACTTTTGGTGGTATTTAAGCACCTGGAGATGGAGGCAGGTGCCTAGTTATTTTCAGAAGCTCTTGTTTACACATCTGCCAGCAGTGCATATTAGGGAATTGCCTTTGAAAATTTCTTTGAGGTGCCTGTTTGCAGCTTTTGTGGGGGATTTTTTCTCACCCTGCCTCAGCTGACTGAGAATGAGCTGTGCAGGGTCCCTCTGCCAGCACTGAGCCCATCTCCTGTGGTCACTGTCTCAGGGATGCAGGTGAATTCCCCTGGAAAGGGAGTTTTTCCACTTGGAGCTAAAGAAGGAGCCTGGATAAACTCACTGCTCAGCTTGGTTTCCGTTGTGGGATGGCAAGGTTAGATGAGATGAATCCCACTGCCTGTCAAAAAGCGATTACACATCTGGTCATTCCTTTGGAGTTAATGGAAAGGATGATGCATATGCTGTCCAAGGGAAAAATAAATCACTGTTCACATCCTGGTCTCATCTTCTGTAACACAGGCATATCCATCTTATTGTTTGAGAGAGGAGGGAGGATTAGGGAGACTTTAACAGAATGACTGCAGGCAGTAGGGTGTGGGGAAAGGAGAAGGAACAGAGTGTTCATACAAAGGTTATCTTCTATCCTCTGAATGCTTTTAAAACTGTGTTTCCATTAGTCAGAGATAATGTTCCTGCATACCTGGAATTTTTCTTCTCTTTATACACTGCTCAACTTCACAGAATTCTTAAAAATGAGACATTCTGATGCCTAAAATACATACAGCTGCAGTCAAGGAGGAAGTTCAGAGGAAAGCACCCAAATCTGTATTCAGGGACCTCACTTGTAGCAGAAACTGGAATAATTTTCAATTTGTGGTGACAGCAGTTTTGCTGTGACTTAATTTTTCTAAGTTATCCCATCAGCAAGTTTTATTTTTCTTAATGAAAATTTTTATTTAATGTAAGTGTAGCTGTTGAAACACTCAAGAAAACAGTTAATGTGTTATGGAGATAATATGATATGTGCTACAGCACTTGATATGCTATTTCCAATATGTAAGTTTAACAGAAGAGGAAAACTTGTTCTTCAGAACAAGGTTTTAATGTGAACCTTAACCATGCTCTGGAGCATTTGCCATCACATAAAAAGTCATTCAGAAAGTTTCCTTGCAAGCAGAGCTTCAGCTTGGCAACCTCTGCAGATAATTTTATGGTGATTTATTCGTTTTTGAAGAGCATCAGGTGATACTGATCTTTTCTCTTTTACTCCATTGCTTTCTTAAAATGTGACATTTTTGTCATGTTGTTGCCCTGGGCAGCACAAGCACATCTACAGCAACACCATTACTGGTGTCACCTCAGGAGTTTCTCAGCCAACAAGTGATTGCTCTGCCGGGCTCCAGGAAGCTCCCCAGTGATGCAGAGTCACTCACCACCTTCCCTTTTAGTGGGCATGCAAAAAACAAATGCTGCCTTTGGGGATTTTTGATTTGGGAACAGCCCAATGGGACTGAGGTCCCACACTTGGTAGCAATCCAAAGATTTCTTCCAGAATGCCTTGGTCCTCATCTGTTTTTTTAATTCAAGGTAGATTCACTTGAAAACACAGACCTACATGTGTGCCCACATAGAGATATTCCAGGTAACTCTGAAAGCTAGACAAATGCCTTCCTGTTATATGCAGAAAATATTCTTCTTTGGCAACAATTTTCATAAAAAAATCCAGTCCTAGACAGAAGATGTTTCCCTTTTATTCCCAATATATTATTTTTAATATATTCTGAATATATTCAAGCATACCTCATTAACACATTCAGAAAGGTTTTGACATCATGAAGACTCTGCTCCAAAAGTTTCTGCTTTAATACCTTCTGCTTTGTTTTGAAACCATTTTAAAAATCCAAAATGCTACCAAAAGGCCAACTGAAATGTAATCTAAAAAAGCTCAAGTCCAGCTGAAAGGGAGCTTCACAGTAATGGTCTGGGTCTAGAAATCCTTATAAAAGGGCTTTAAGTTTTTTATATAAAGGATTTTCTTCTATCAGATGAATGCTTTCTTTGCTCTGAGTAACTTTCTGGTGATTTCTTGCTTGGAAAAGGATTTGTTGAGTTCTGAGATCTGTTTAAGCTCCAGGAATAATGCCCCTTCATCTAGGTCACATTTTCCACACAGTAAGAACTTAAGAGAAGTGCTCTTTTTCCATTGCTCAAACATTACTCCACACCTTTACCCTTTTGAGGGAAATGTGTAAGGCCACATCCTGCTGCATGCTCATTTATCATCCAGGCCAAATCTCTACATGCAGATTTTTAAAGCTGCAAATTGAACACATTGCCTGGGTGATTTGAAATTTTCTGTGTTCCAGGGGAATCACTTTCCACCTTTGTAAATGTCTACTGAATAGTTTGTCTAAGAAAATTCTCTGCACTTACTTTTCTGTTATTACCTTCTTCTAGTACTTGGGTCTAGGAAACCTGCATTCAGTGTTCCTACTCAGTCTAAAAAGCTGCCTTTCTCTTTAAGAGCTCTGCCTGTTAGTGTACTGCTTAAAGACAAACAAAAGGGAATTTGCTCGTTATAAGACCTGGTGCTGTAACTCATCAGGGCAGTAATGGATGTGTTTGTGATGCCCCAATCCTGCCGTCATTGCACGTGATTGCACTGAACTGAGTGACTTCACATGCAGGAGCTGAGTCACAAGTGTAAGTGCACAGTGAGATGATGTAATTTCCCCTACTATACTTCCCCAAATCTATGTCTATTCAAATACTTCTAAAGTCACTAGAGAGAATGACAAAAGGATTTTATTTTGGTACCGGTATATTAAACACCTGTATCAGCAGATTCTTGGACTGCTTCTGTCTTTCTCAGCTTGGTTTTTGGTCTCCATTACTGAGAATATTTAGTAAACTGCTGCAAGTAAATTACAACCTGCTCAAGATTATTCTTCTATGCCCTCTCCCATGAAAGATCTAAATAAATATGGTGTGAAGGTTTTACTCACATTTGAGAATGGAGGACTTACAGCAATGTCGAAAAAGTGCATTCCTAAGCAAAACATAGTATATGAGAAATAGTTACTATATCAGTAAAGCAACTCAGCGCTTTCCTTCCATGTCCCAGGTAAGGATCCAAGCCCACCCAGTTCACATTTCTCCCCAGCACAGGTCATCACCGACTCAGGAGCTGGAGGTCCCACAGCCACGCGCGGTGTCCAGGCTGGGGGTGCACCAGGACAGTCGTGCTGCTCCTGCTGTGCTCTGTGCACAACAGGTTTGGTATCGGGGGGTTCCTGGCGCCTCCACGTGGTGCAGTGCGTGGGCAGAACTCCAAATCCAAGTCCTTCCCTACGGCCATAACACAGGTAACTGCGGGCAGGCAGTGTGATCATGGCTGTTTAAGTTTATACTGGTCTGTAGCCTTGTCCAGTCTGATCTATCTGCTGTACTCCTTGTTGTGGTTGGTTGTTTTTTCATTATACTGCAGGTTATTCAAGGCAGGAACTGGGGTTTTTTTTGCCTTTTACACCTCCCCTGAGAGGTGCCCCGTTCCTAGGAGACTCGAGGTTGAGTGATCATCATGATGATGCAAATGGTTGTAGCTCCAATAATGAGAAAAGATCTTAATTCAGCGGGAATGGAATCCATTAGGGCTGTGCAATTTATAACCTTATCAGGAAGAGACATTACTTATAAAATGAGAACAGGAAAGAAAATATGTTTGATACAATGTGTTGTGTAATGAATTAGTAGCCTTTGCTAAGTAAGGTTCAAAAAATACCCGTCTCTTAAAATAAATTCCATTGACTAACAATTATGGGCCAAAACTAAGCTAAATTACATTCTGACTATTCTTGAACAGAGTTTAAAAGTTCTGAGTAATGACATTGATTGAACTACTAATGTAAATCCTTAAAATATAAGTAGTTTCTTGATACTTTCCACTTTGGGGCATCTTCAGTAAAAAAAAAACCCACACAACAAAACCAGATGCTGCTCTACATTCATGGGAGAAATCAATGGATGGGATCAATATTCCCTCCACAGGTAATAAATGCTGAGAAGCATTTCTGTCTATCTAAATTGATCCTAGAGAATTCTTTAAATTGGTTCTGATGTGTATAAAAACCATTTCCCTATTGATCAAAGCTTTTCTTTCTTTCTTTCTTTCTTTGATATGTTATTTCATCTCTGCCATCAGGAATGGTCTCAGGCTTCTCTATGCAGTTATGATAAACAGGATCTCTTAAATCCACGCAAGGTTATATTTTTAATGAAACAAGAAGTAACTGGGTTTGTGTGTGAACATGAATGCCTTGGTTACAGTTAGGCAGTGCAAGTATTTTTTAAATTGGGAAAGTTACCACATCTGAATTATTTGCACGGAAGTCTAAAGCAGCTGCTGTACTTTTATTAGAAGGAACTGTCCAATCCCTGCACCTGGACCTGCACCATTTGCTCTGGGAGTGAGAGCTGCTGGGACAGAGAGGGGAGTTTTCGATCTGTCAGTGTCCTTGTTCTGCTCTGTGTGTGAGCAGAAGAGCTCACATTGATCGCTGAGTCTTTGGACAAAAATTACTTGGAGCTGACAAAACATGCTAGTTATCAGTATGAATGTCTCAGCTACAGGCAGCTGTGGAGTTTGTGACTTTTGTTACGGTACTATTTTATTAACATTTAAGATGCTAGACTGCTCTAGAAACATTAAGGACTTGTCTGCTAAAACAGGAATGTTCAGAATATCAGATAATGGAGTGTTACATAATTTGTAAATTAATTTGCCTGAAGAATAGTTTAGTGCTTCAATGTGTCTATAAAGTGCTTGCCAGCGAGGAGTGGTGGTGGTGGTGGTTTGTTCCAAAGATGTCACTGTTTCCAGCTGTTTGAACATGTTTGAACAGTGCTTAGTGTGGTCTTGGCAAGGTCTCACTCAAAATTCCTTGTACAAAAAAGACAATAATCACGGCTGTGATTTCTGTTAGGCTCTTACGAAATATAAATTGTCAAACTGTCTTTTGACAAGTCCAGGTTTTGTTCCCTCTACCCCAAGTAATTTGGAGCCATCAACCCAGCAAATTAATCTTGTCTAGTTCTGTCTTCTGAAGAAATGCAGTAACAAATCAGATTGCTTCAACACACCAGCACTATTTTAAATTTATTCACCTGTTCATATTAGCAGATGGATTTCATACTGAATTCACAGGAGTGGCTTTGGTTCATTAGGATTTACACAGCAGCACAGGTATGCAAAGTTCCTTGCAGATGAGAAAAAGCATGTTGCTTACTTACATCTAACACAACTGAGCTTCACTGAATGCAGTAACTTTGCTTTTAAGCTCACATGTTTAGGTCAGTGGGGAGACTCCAGTAAAAGTACTTTTTTTTTTTTTTTGAGAGAGAGAGAGATTGAGAGATTCCTGCTTTTGACACTTCATGGTTATGGCCTTCCCCAAGCCCATAACATTATGTGCCTTTGGAAAACTTACAGGGATGGATTTCCATAAAAGATAATTCATTTTAATTACCCCATTCTCCAAAGTCAGATACGTGTCTTAGAAGTAAAAAAAGACCAAAACAAAACCAACAAACAGAAAACCCACACTAAAATGTTAGTATCTCTTTTGAGGTACTAAATGATTTTTAGGGTTCAGTTCAGGTCTCAAAACAAAGTAGGCGTATGGTTTTAGTAACAGGAATCGTTCATCTAGAAGGGAGTTAGTAGGTTTTATTGTTTTAAGTACAAATGTATTTCAGTTCAAACAACAGCACTGCATTTGTAATTAATCAATGCCTGAACCCAAGAGTGTTGCCAGTCTGGAAATGGCAGCCTGGTGAGGCAGCACATGAGAGCAGGAACAGAGCTCATCCTTGTAGGACACTGGGACTGGAAACCTCCAGCAGCAGCTTAGTCCAGTGCTGGGGAGAGAAAGGGAGCAGAAGGGCACTCATTCCCCAGAGTCCCAGGGAGGGAAAGAGCAGCGATATCATGGGCTAACTGTGAAGCCTGAGGCTTGCACATGAAGAAAGCACCGTCAGCCAAGTACATTTTAGTGGACATGTTAGGTTTTTTTCTGGCTAAGCTGTCATCCCTTCTTAACGATTCCTTGCACAGAAGTTGTCTGTACCCTTAATTACCTTTGCTACCTTTCTTTACCTTTTCTAACTCAGTGCATCCTTTTTGATGCAAGTGACCAGACAGTCAGAGCTTATGTTATTCTAAGGACATAATAGGGGTACATCAGAAAAATTTGTACCTGTGTTCTAGCAATGGGCAACAGCAAATCAGCTGTAATTGGCACAAAGGCTGCTACTGTAGGGTCTCTTTGTTGTGGCGATGTGCTTTGTCATCACCTCTGTCTGCCAGGTTGAGGAGGGCTGAGCTCAGGACTGGCAGGGGGCCAGAGCAAAGCACGGGTTTAGCTCCCAGTGTTGCCCGTGTGGGAGGTGCACCAGCAGATCCAGAGCAGCCTCTTCGTGACTGGAGACCTAGAGGCTGTGAGATCTACAGGTCAGAAACTTTGAGGCTTTGCATCTTCTAAGCAGAAACTGTTCATCTCAATGCAAATCAGCCTAACTGCTGAGTTCGGTGAGTTTGCACAAACCAGCCCCACCTGACAGTTGGGTCAAAGGTATGAGGAAAAATTTATCTTCAGGCTTTTATCTTCCTCTGACTGTTATATCAAAGTGCCTTTGTTAGTGACAAGTAAGTGTCCTTCATTAAAAAAGAGCTTTGCATGACAATTATGTAGTAGTTTTTGTTTGCTTTCCTAATTGGAGAACATTTTGAAAGAGCAATAAAACACAATTTGTTTCCTCTTTCCAAAGGGAAACATCTCCTTTTGGAAGGAAGGAGGGAGTAAATTTACATTATAATGAGCAAATTGTTATGAGCCTGTAGATCAGTGTTGACATAAAGGGTGATGGAAATGAGATGTTCTCATTTTGTGCATTCCCCTCCCCTTTTGCTTGCATTTGCCTGTGGATCCTGCTGCTACTGAGCAAGGAAGTGGCTTTACTCGTGGTCAACGGTAGCAACACATCACAACTGAGGGAACAAAAATTTGTATGAAAAGAGTCATTCTTCACCAGGGAGTGAAGAATGTGCATCTCAATCCCTTCCCCATCAAGTACTCGTGATGGAGGCAGGTGCAGGTTACTGCTGGGCAGTTGTTTTCTACTGTCTCTGTTTTCCTGTTGGTCTTGTCCTTTCCCAATACTGTCAGAATATTGGTGGGATGAGAGTGCTATTGTTTGGCTTCAGGCATATGACTTATCTAGAAAGAGTTCAGAAAAATACAGGGTTGGAGTCTGCTCCTGCCCTGCTGCCAAGCTGAGGGGTGACTGAGAAGCCAAAGCTGTTGTCTCAGTTGTCACTCTGTCCTGCCCTTACCTTCAGAAAGGAACTGCAGCTGTCCAAACCTTTTCTCCTTCTGTCCCTCTCTCTTTGTAACAAGTGGGTTCATTACTGGTTTGAGCAGCTGAAAGTGACATTAACCCCCTGCCCAGCTGTTGCAGTGTCAGGGCTCCAGGCGGAATGGCATTTGTTTGGCTCCTAGAGAAGTCATCCAGTGACTGCCTGGAGAGTCTGGCTGCAAGTGAAATCCATATGCAATGCTTCTGTCAGCAAAGACTTGCTGGAGGAGAGTTTATAATAAATATTCACATCTGCTGCTTTGGACACTCTAATCCATCCTACAGATCTTTGCTGTGTCAGGCTTTGTTCTAGATGAAGAAGCCGGGTAGTTACAAAGGTTTGCAAATAGGGCGTATTTATCATGGTTAGCTCTACTTCCTAGTTCCCGTTCTTGCACACATATCCATGACCACACCAAGCATAACTTGTGGTTAAATAATCTCAGTGCATTCATAAGGTGTTTTAGGCTACATGTTTCCTTTGATAAATGGTGAAATGAAGCCATCAGATCTTCATGGGCAGAGCAGAGAACATCATTGTTATGACTTAGTTTGAATGGAGGGACAGGATATTCCCTGGATAAACTATTCATCACACAGGCACACCCAAGGCCCCGTGCTCACATATTGTTAAAACTGGGACAGATTCCTCTAGGCTCACTTCTGTTGGACAGTGTGTTCCCATTGGCCACTTGGTGAATAACCTGAATGACTGAAAATAGCAAAATATCTCCTGTTTTTCATAATCTTCCCCAAAATGATGACCTTGGTGCCAGACTGACTGTCAGTGTCAATATTAATTATTCTTCCACTGGTGATGTCTGCTTTCAGAGAGAAAATCTCGATACATAAAAAGCTGTAATAATTTGGAGAGTATATTGAACTTGCTCCTAATAGAAAAAGGTGTTTGACCAAGATCATGGCTGACAGTAGAGTGATCCTGTTGTTGGTAGGGCCATATCAGCTTTAAAATGAATGTACTGATCCCCCCTCCCCCCCCCTTTTTTTTTTTGTATGTGAAACTCATGATTATTATACTTAATTTCTAAAGGAGAGAATCTTTATCTGCGGGCTGGGTAAGTAAGAGGTGCTTCAAACATATCACTTACCACCTGTTACCTCTGCTTTTATTTAAGGATGAAGATAATAAACTTATAAACACATTCTGCTTCTGTAAGAGTGATGAAAAAACTGAGTTTGGTTTGTAAATAAACACATGAAAACTGGGAACTCCTTAGAACCTTTTTTAGGTTTTCTTTTTTTTTTTTTTTTTCTATGGTTAGACCCAATTTGATACTAAGAATTTAATTATCATCATTTTTTCCATAAGGATATAAGGGAGCAAGACTCTTAGTTCAGTTAGAGCTTGACCTCCTGGAAATTCAGATGAAAACCCTTATCTTGATGTCTTACAGCGGTACAAGAAAAGTAGCATTAAAAGCATGTCTGGTGTTGATATCTCCAGATATCAGAAGAGCATCTACTTCTCTGGTGTTCAGCCTGCGTGTCAGAATCTGGCCCTGAATAACTGTATCCAAATAAAAGTAAAACAGCCGTGCTCCTAATGAGGAGAACACCGGGGTCTCCAGATTCGCTTCATCGCTGCAAAATCCAGTCTCACTATTACTGATCCGTCCAGCAGGAGTGTACACGCAGCGGGGGCGTCTTTAAAACCACGACCTCAGAACTTGAGCGGCGCTCTGTTGCGCGGCCTTTGCTAACCTCGCTGCCTTTGCTCTGCCTTGCAGGTGGCGTGGTGGCCCTGGGCAGCAGCGACGGCTCGGTGCGGGTGCTGCGGCGGGACGCGGGGCAGCTGTCGGCGCTGCGGGGCCCGGGCGGCGCCGTGCGCTGCCTGCGCTTCCACGGCCCGCGGCTCCTGCTGTCCGCGGGCGCCGACGGCAGGCTCTGCCTCTGGACCTGAGCGCCTCCCTCGCTCGGCACTGCGGGAGAAGGCTTGGGCAACGCAGCGCTGCGGGCTCGTCGCTAATGTCTGCGCCCAAACGGAGCATCATTCGGCGTTTTATCCAAATAAAGCCCCCCCCCCCCCCCAGTTTCTCCCTCTTTCTGTTGGCCCCGCGTTTCTCTCCAACGCCAAGAGTCTCTCCTTTGGTGGTTTCTGGAGAAACAGCTTTACAATGACGCCTAATGACAGCGCAGCCGAATTGCAAGGAGATTGATTTTTAATGTAGCACAGCACGAGACACGAGAGCCGGGGCGCCCCTTCCCCAGCGCAGCCGCCTGTGGGAAGATGAGGCGAAGTTTCCATAATGCGGCCATTGGGGATGTTTTCCCGGACACCGCCGGAGCAGCGGCGATGAGCCGGAGCTGGGGATCGCGGAGGGGCTGAGGGGAGCCGGGCTGAGAGGAGACCGCCTGAGGGAGTCCCAGCTGGCGGATCTGAGCGGGGATCCGGTGGATCTGAGGGGAGCCGACGGGCCTGGGGGCACCCGCCTGAAGGGAGCCCCAGCCGGCGGCCGTGAGGGGGGAGCCGGTGGATCTGGGGGGCTCCGGGCTAAGGGCAGCCCGGCTGAGGGGAGCCACTGGATCTGAGGGGTGAACCGGCGGGTTCGAGCGGAGTCGAGAGCCGTCGCCCCAGCCGGCGGCGGGCGGGGCTGGGGCGCCCCGCCCCTGCATTATTTTTTGGGTTTTTTTTTCCCCTTGCTCTCCCCTCTTTCTTCTCCCCTCCTCCCCAAAAAAGAAGAAATTAATTGTTGTAAGAGCGGGCAGGGAGCTGCGCGGCGCGGGCATGCCCGGCCCCCGGCCCGGGGAGTCCCCGGAGGGGAACGGGGGCCGCCCGCCCGCCGGGCGCGGGGCTCCTCCGCCCGCCCTCCCCCGCCTGCCTCCCGCCTAACCCGCGCTCGCTCCCCCCCTTCCCCCGCCGTGGCAAAGCTGGAGCTGCAGGAGATCCGCCGGGCACAGGGAGGGGACAGAGATGGGTTGTTTTCTCACACACCCCCCGCCCCGAGACCTGAGGAGATGCAGCCCAAGTTCGCCGCGATGACTGTGCTGCTGGCACCGGGGATTCTCCGCGGCATCCCAGCCTCCGGACCGCCGGAATCCTGCTCCCTCTGAATCCTCGGCGCCGGGTTAAAGCATAATTGTCATGTTGTGGTTGCTGGGCTGCCGCGCTCCCCTGTCTTGCAATGAGAGGTGGAGGAAAAGGGATTGTCCGTGAGTCAACACCGAAAACGTGATTAGGAGGAACTGCTTTCACTAATCTGTTTCTAACCTTTCAGTCCTTGTTGGCCTGTGACCCCTCTCAGCTTTCAGATCGAGCCTGATTAGGTAAGTGTGAATTATTCACTTGGGGTGAGGGAAGGCGGATGGAAACGTTTTACTCAAATTTACCCACGATCTTGACCTCTCTCATGATGAGAAATTATGAGAAAGTTCAAGCTGTAAACTAATTCTGAGCTGAGTAGCATTTGTTTACTTGTTGAAATTTGTCCGTGCAAGACGTCTGCAGTCTGTCTGATTTCCAGGATCGCTTGTGAGTTGCTTTGGGACATCTCAGCTGCTGTAGCAAAATACAGTGCTCTTATTTATGATCTGTGGAGAAGTTTTACATATATACATATACATATATATATATAGGAAAGCTTCTTCATCAAACTCTTAACAAATTCTCTCGATTGTTTCACATTTCCTCAGATATGAATTACTTCATTTGCTCGATTTTTTTTACCCCCCTTAAAATGCCCACAGATCTGCAATGTTGCAACCTACCTGTAGCATTTAGGTGGGGAGATTCTCTGCTCTCTAGATATGTAAAGCAGCCGTATCTGCAGGAATCACTTGATTCCCAAACAGCATGTTACAATAGATATTGCTGATAGGAGTAACAACAGGATGCATAGTCCTTGTGATGGAAACGCAGCTAGTACTTCAATTAAGTAGATAATTTTTGAATTTGATAAAGCTTGTGTAATATCCGGTGTCTCCCTCTGTTGTGGCTTTGGAAAAACTGCTTTGTCAACAGGATCCCTTAACTGCTTCTCTAGGATTAAAGCTTTCTTCTGCTGCTGCTGCTTTTTTTGCATAAATTAAGGGAGAATTAATTGCTGAACATCTGCAGTCCACCAAAAATCCCAGTACCTAGAGAATATCTTTCCGAGGGGTGAGGGGGAGTACACGTTTGCCTGTGTGTGCAGGTTAATGCATGTTTGTGGATACTGTGTGTGGCTGTGTGTGCATGCTCTGGGAACGGAGGAGGAGAAGGGATGACACGCACATCCCAACAGTCCTTCTTTTGGTTTGTGCCAGGATCTACCTCCGTAGTTCTTCGATCCAGATAAAGCTAGTATTTCATCTCATTGAAAAGTTTCCTGTAAGACTTTGCCCAGTTCTCTTAAGAGAGGTCAGAAACCAGTTTGCTGCCGGGTTTGCACTGCCTGTGGGCTGGTGTGGGGGCAGGTTGGTGGCAGGGATGCGCACAGTGCGTTGGTGGCAGTGATGTGGCACTGTAGGAAGCCAGAAGTGCTCCCAAGACACCGGCACGGAGCCTTCATCGGGCGTCGGCGCTCCCGGGGATCAGTGCAGAGCTCCTCTCCCTCCCTGGGTCGATCCTTCGCTCAGCCGCCTCAGCAGAGCTCGCCGAAGGTCGGGCCGTGCTGCATCCTTCCCAAAGTTTGAGAAGGGCTCAGCCTAATCAAGCAAACGCGCTTCAGCTGCTCCATGCAGTATGCAGGCATTACGTCCTGTCTCTGCGTTTCTCTCTGGGAATTACTGAAATAATAATGGAGCAGATGAACTGCATTTTTGCTTCTGTTGGGGTTAAAGGTACCTGCCGCAGGCTGGGCTGTGCTGGTAGCCCAGCTAGTCCCTCTTCAGAAATGCTGTATATGAAATTCTATACTCTCCCACCTCTCGCAGCCCAAGTATAACCCAGCACCATCTTTCATATCAGATGCAGATCTGACAGCAGATTATGCTTAACTCCTTTTTCAGCTCAGGTTTCCCACCCCAGGTTAATGGATTGGGCTCTTCACCCTATGCCTCACCAAGGGACAGTGGCCACGGCAGGAGGTTTAGACTGTGCTTAAACTTGGGTTCAGAACCCTCCCAGCTGCCCATCACAATGTGATTTCAGGCAGCTGATTTAATTTCTGGTGCATCTGAAAACTCAGCTGAACAAATGAGGAAAGTAAAAATTAGATGATTCTGTGAGCCACCATTCCTTCAGACATACTTTGTGGGCATATACTTCCAGGCATGAGTGTCCAAGTTATGTATTTCACATCTTTGTTCTCTGTAACAATAATTGAGAAGAGGCTTAATTTAAATAAACAGTAATATTTATCTATGCAGTTTGAGAATTCTGATTTATTCTTAGGTGATGGTTGAACCTATGACCTTTATAAGGCAATATTCCTTGAATTTTGGGTTTGTTCTCACTTAAAAATATTTGTTTTCAGACCACAACACTGGTCTCCCTATGGAAGCAACTGTTTGTATCTGGCATTGAGATCCCATGGAGAAGCTGAGGAGGGGGATGGCTCTTCATATCCATGAAGCCTGGATACTTCTGTTTGTAATCCCTGGTTTGGTCACTCCAGCTGCTATCAATCATGAAGACTATCCTGCTGATGAAGGGGACCAGACCTCCAGTAATGACAATCTGATCTTTGATGACTACAGGGGGAAGGGCTGTGTGGATGACAGTGGCTTTGTGTACAAACTGGGAGAACGTTTTTTCCCGGGACATTCCAACTGTCCCTGTGTCTGTACTGAGGATGGACCTATTTGTGATCAACCAGAATGCCCTAAAATCCACCCAAAGTGTACAAAAGTGGAACACAATGGATGCTGTCCGGAATGCAAAGAAGTAAAAAACTTTTGTGAATATCATGGGAAAAATTACAAGATCTTGGAGGAATTTAAGGTATGAAATCCTTTCTTCATTATTTAATATTAATATACTTTAGGAATTGTATTTTTGCTGGGAACTCTCAAAGGCACTCACTCTTTGCTTATTGCTGTTGATGGATGCTGAAGCTGAAGTCATTTTTAGCTGTGGTGTAGGTCTGGCTCATGTAAAAGCTGCAAAAGCTCCCCCTTACCAGCATTCACTGAGGGCCAGTGGTCAGTCAAAAGCCCCCCTGGGAATTGCCAGCTCTCTGGATATGCCTCCTTTGTTCTTATCATGGATCATGTTGGAGCACCAATGGTGCATAAACCAATGCTGAGTGCTTTTTAAGAACCCCTTTTCCAATTTGGATAACAAAAAATAGATGGTGCAGTACTGAGAGTTGTTACTCTCAGTATGTATGAGAAGGCAAATAAGTAGATGGTAAACTATATGTAATATTTTGATTTGAACTGTGATAAGGCTGTCTAGAATGGAGAAGATGAATTCCTAGGCAGATGACCATCTCAAGTAATAAGAAGTATGGGGTTTCATTTTAATGGTTGAGTTCCTCTTAGGAATGGTGTAAAGAAATCCTTTTGAAATATATCTTAAAAATAAGACCAGATTTTAAAAAAACCATTACTGTTTACACAACCTGCATCTCTCATTCTAATGAGTTCGATCACATATTTTCAATTCTGCTAAGGAGAATAGCATTTCACAATGAAGAATGGTGTCTGTAAAAGCTGTAGGTACACAAGTTTGTTCTCCCAGGTCACATGGCTTTAGGAGTTGTACCTCTATAATTAATGACAGCCTATAGCTCTTCATGGCTGTGTGCCCGATCTCATTATACACTTGGGCAGTTTATTTGCTTTCCTGCAATGAAAATAATTTCATATTGGTCTGCACTTCACAAGTTCTCGGTAACATAGATGACAATTTCCTTCTTTCCAGAAATTGTCATTTTCAGTGAAAGTAGTAGTTAGTTCCTCTCTTCTGTCATGTGTGGTTTATGTTCATCTTTTTCTGTCCATCTGTAACTGCAGTGCCTCAGTCTTGGCAGGATAGTTTAATATCACAGGCACGAGGCAAAGCAGGGGTATGAGGAACATCTCCTTGAGGGCCATCCTGATCAACCTGTTCCCTGCTTTGCTTCACTGGGGAATGTGAAGTTGCTAATCTTGTGAACTGCTTAAATAAAGCAGTAAACTTGTGCAAAATCTTATGAACTGCTCTTCTAGCCCTAGGAAGGCCTAGACCAGCTTCATCATGCTCCAATGGTCCCATTTTGACTGCTGTGTTGTCATCAGGTGGTGGGGTGTCCCACCTAGGGGGTTGGACTCTTATGTGAGAGTTACAAGGACTATTTCTGAGAGATTTTGGGAAGCAGAAAGTTACAAGGACTCTTTCTGAAGAGATTTCAATGGGAGAATAATGAGATGGATCTTTCCTTAAAGTATTTTTGCATGTGAATTAAGTGCAAAAGCAGTAATCACTTTTCCTGAAAGAAGTCTTTGCATCCTGATAACAGATTAAACTCTACAGAAATACAGAATGTAGAAAGAAAGGCTATTAGAGAGAGTTAGGAGCCATCTGGTTCATTGCTTGTTGTGTTCAAATACTGTGGGGTGCTGTGTGAAAAGTAAAGTGCCAGTATCCTCTGAGTAACACAGAGTTGATGGTGTCACGCCACTCTCACACGCAGAAACCTTCTGTCCAGAGCTAATGTGAGATGCTTCAGACTTAATTTAGCTGACAGTCAAGCTTATGACCTGGACCTGTGTTTTGCTGAAAGCTCAATACCAGTGTTTTGGAAATCTATGTGTTTACCTAGAATAAACAGTGAATTTGTTTCCCTCTTGAGTGGTGTAGGAGAGTCAGGCAATGGAAGATCACTTCCAGGGGTGTTTGGGAGGGGGGAAAAGGAGCACCTGTGAACTATGACTTTAAAAATGCCATAGGAAAGACAGAACTTCAAGATTCAGGAAACTGCTGCTCTGAAGACTTGACTTTATGAGGCACCCAAGCACAGATGAAATTCAGAGCAGTTCATAGGTTTTGCAGGCTCTGGGCTCTGCTATTCCCTCATCCTGTTGCGTTTCTAAGGTCTGCAAACTTTCTCACGTCCGTTCCACACACACTGAAGTCAAAGAGGAGAGGCTTTCTCCAGTGACTGACTCAAACCCAGGCTGCTTTCAGTGGAAACAGAGGCACTGTTTTATGTGGTCTCAGAACCCTTTCACCCACTTGATTTACTTTTGCTTATGTAGGTTCCAAATCGTCATCTATAGAAGGGCTTGTCAGTGCTTAGTTTCAGCTGAAATTAGCCTCTATTTAAAAATCTTCTGCAAGTGTGTGTCTGTGTGTGTGTGCCAGGACTGACTCATCTTGTAGAGATTTCAGCTGCCTGATCTTTCACAAATTAGGACTAATTTTTTTCTCTGGGATTTTTTTTTCTTTTCTCAAGGGTATCAGAATCTATGAGAAGTTCCCATTTGGAAGATTTTTTCTGTATTGTTGCTAGATTTTTGCTTAGGTTTGGGGTGATAAATCCCAAAGTAATTTAATCTTTTTTCTTACCACTGGCAGTAACTCTGATGCTCTCAGGGTAAAGGAGTTGTTACAAAGGCCCATTTCTTGAATATATAGATTTCTTCTAGTGAACAGATCTTGCACATCTGATTTTTTGAGTCATAGCAGTCATAAGTACAAAATACAAACATGACAACAAGCCATCTAGCTTAGACAGCTGTCCAAATGTTTATGCTTGTGCCCCTCAGTCAGTAACACGTACAACTGAAATGCTAAACCAAAGTTCAGTGGTACATCTAAACCCATTAGGAGTTTTCCTTGTATCCTTTTGTAAAACCTTGTGTCCTTGACAGATGGTTTAGTAATGCCATGTAGCATCTTCACAGCTTTGTTGTGGGTCCTGGGAGATCTTGGTGGGTTTAGGGCCCAAGGTCAAGGATGCTGATATCTGTGGAGCAGGAGAGAGGGTAGCTATGGTGGGTTTTACTGGGATCCATCTCTCTCTTTCCCATCTAGTTTTCCACTTCTCTGTCAGCCTCAAATCTGCTCTCTTGGGTCTCCTCTGGCCCCTCTCAGAGGGAGCACAGGCAGTGTGGTAGCTGCAGGGAAGATGTGAAGGATGCTGCAAGTCTCAGGCAGTCTGTTTTCTCAGAGAGGTCTGTTAGGGACTCTTGGGGTCACTTGGCAGCTTGTTTTTTATTCCCACACACCATCCTTGTTTTGATTTCAGTCCTGGAGGTCAAGGTCTGAGTCCCAAGTGCTCTGTGGTTGCCTGCAGGAGCAGAGATCTTTCAGGGAGGTTGTTGACACTCCCCTTCCTTCCCAGAGAGAGAAAACAAGCAAATAACAAGTCAGAGAGTGGTCTAGTTTATTATAAGTCCACATGGATGTGTTTTAAATGAATGTTCCCAGACAGCAGCTGATGTAAACTTCAGGAGACAGTGTTCTGCCAGCGTGATGGATGTTCATTGGCAGCTGATGGAGCAATCGTGCAAATGTCACTGAGACAACAGTTTCCCAAAGTGCTGATTAGTTTTGTCTCTCTTGCATAACTTACTGAGAGAAAAGCACACACCTACCCACGTTGGAGAAATGAAATTACAGTGTGGTTAAGGTGTATTCGTAACCACAGTCAGGAGTTGTTGGAAGAGGATTGGGTTGTCAGTTTGGAAAGTCCATAATCAGTTCTGAACTTCCTAGATCTCTCACCGTCCAAGAGAATATCCAGAATAACCTTCTGTGCACCTCTACGGATATGTAGCAAAATACCAGTGCTGGGAGATGAATGGTCAGTTCACAGGAGATTGTCAAGCTGACATTCTCTTCATTTTAGACTGGAAAACAGGAATTGCTCCCTGTCCCTGCAGGAGGGTGAGTCCCAGTGACATGGGTTTGTTAGCATGGTGCCATCTTCCAAGGCAGTGGCAGGAATGTCCTAAGCACAGACATTAAAATATCTGGGTTTGCCTGGCAGGACATTGGGTGAGTTATCCTTTGGGTGGGGACACAAGAGGTTTTGGTGTCACAGCTTGGCCTTCCTGAAATATTCAGGTCAGAGGAGCAGCTTCAACCTGCAGTTGTAAGCTGGAGCTTGGAAAACACTCTGAACATCAAGGACAATTTTTGGGTGCTCTTCAGTGGCTGCCCTGCTTTCTGCCAAGAGCTGCAATTTCTTCTAACCATTGTCTCTGCCAAGGCTTAACCTCTGCTGCCTGTCCTTCCCAATGACTTCTCCACCTCCTTGTTCTCTTCCCTTCACCTTCACTGCTCCCAAACCTATCCTCAATCAAAAAGTGCCTAGGTGGTACCCAAATATTTGTCCCTTGCATCAAGCACAGGTGTGGAGGGATGGGAGAACATCCCTTGTCCGTGGGCAAGACTTCACACTGGGAGAAAAACACACACAAAAAAAAAAAAAGCAGAAAAGGGGCAATTTTTGCTTCTAAGGCAAAATCTTCACTGACTTGAAAAGAGCCAGTGAAGAGCTGGAGTCGTACTTTATTTTTCTTTCCCGTTTCCTGCCAATATATCTTAAGTTCATTGCTTTGTTTTGTCCACAAATCACCTGTAATCCTTCAGTGAGGGTTTCTGTATCTTGCTGACTTTATGGCACAGCTCTAGCAGGGATCTTTAGAATCCCAAATAAATGAGGGACTGTGTAAGCGTAGCATTATCGTATACTAATTCTCAGCTCATTATGGAAACCTTTACTTCAGAATAGTGGTACCTCCTTCTCCTTTGTTAATGCTCTTTTAAAATGTTTTATTAATGCAATTATCTGAATATAACTTAACAAAGTAAGGCCTCTCATCAAAAGGCACACACAAGCGTGCAGCAGCTGTCCCAGCACCTCACAGCCCTGAAAGGCAGCATGTCCGTCCTGACACTGGGCAAAGGGAGGCGGTGAAACCAAACAGTGACTCCCCACCCCCAGAACCATGCCAGAAATAGAAATTAAGTGGTGCCAGTCACAGCCTTGCTCAGACCACCAGTTACCCAGTCTGGGAGTGCAGCCTCATCAGATATGAGTGGAGCACTTGGGACATTCTGGAGCATTCCCAATGGGATGATGCTGTTAGGTGAAAAGCAAGAGGGTGATGCAGGCCTGGGTCGAAAGGGAAGGTGAGGGGAGGAGTGTGTAACCATGCAGTGCCTGGGGTGGTGCTCTGGTGTAACCACCCCGTGCTCTCAGGGTCCCTCAGCCCTGCCTGGGTGTGCTGGACTGTCCAGCTGCTGGTTGGGACCTTGTGTGCTCTGGGTTGTATCAGTGTGAGAGTACAGAGTTACAACACCTTAAATCTGAGGAGCTTCCTTAGGCCACTGGGAAGACATCGTGGGGAGGAGAGGAACGTTGGAAAGTACTCAATCATGGCAAGCTGATCAGTGCAAGGACAAGCATTACTGAAGCATTTTGGTAGTGTACTAAGCCAGTCCTCCAAAGCATTAGTAGCTCTTAGGCCTTTGCTCATGAATTCCAAGAAGCTGATTACTAACCCAAGCCAGCATGAGGGCCCCCATTTTAATATTGGCATTTTCCTCTCCAAGGAAGGAAGTTGTGTGCTGCAGGGTTTGTTTTTTTCTACCATGACTCAAACAAATGGGGCTTTTTCTATTTTTTTTTTTCCTTCTTCTTGCGTGTTCTGCAATTTCACATACGGCTAGAAAATCATAATACAAAAGAAATTTCAATAACGTGCCTGTGCTTTAATAAAAGCAGCCATGAACAATGCCAGCTCTGAAGATAGCATACAGCCATTGAAATCAGACAGGGGAAACAGAACATCAGTCAGATGGAAAAGTATGATTTATTATCTCCCTCCTGGCAAAATTACAGTGACAATGTCTATGCAAAGGAATCTAAAATTACTGGCTTACTGTATTTCTGTCATAATTTGTATCAAGAAAACATACTAAAATAGATAGGCCTGTCACATATTGATCTATAGTGATACCTATTTTTAAAATTATGTTATGTACTTAGCTACTGATTCTGTAACATATATATTACATTATGCACAAATTTATTGTTAGAATAGGTGAAAGAAGATGGGCTTTACTCAGAATTTGGCTAAAAAAAAATCCATGCAGTTGTCTTCCCCAGTTTACAGTAATACATGGAGGCCCCAAAAGCTCAGAGCTCAGTGGCACAGGCTGTGCTACACACAAACTGTCTCAGAACTTCCCATGGAAATAGATGAGACCCAAAAATTGAGCATCATCAGGATTCAAACCTACCAGGAATTAAGCACAAGCCCCTGTTTTAATCCCAGGGCACTGACCAGTGTGGCAGCACAGTGCAGAGTTGGACCTGTACCTGCAAGCCCAAGGCATTGGTATTTTTCCAGTAAATATGACACAGGAATTGAAATGTGCCCAACATTTGTACTGCCAGAACTGTGGCCAGGCTTTCAGTTATTCACTCCAGGACATAGCCCATTGGCTCTGCTTGCTTCCAGAGGGCTGCTGAAAGAGAGGGGATATCTCTGCACAGCCAGAGGAGAAGCTGAGGCAGTTCCCCTCCCCTCCCTCCGTTGCTGCTGGAGCCATACTGTTAAGGAAATGGAATGTGTGGTACACGCAGCCGCTACCAGCTCCCTCCCAGAGTGGTAAAGTCAAGTCTGAGGCTTTATTTCATGCCAGGCAATGCTCAGTGGGACCAAGGAGGGAAGGGCTTATCCCTTGGGTCTCCCAGGCTGTGTTCATCTCTGTCACACGAGGTGTTTCTGTAGGGCTAGTGAGGGTGAGGTCCTCAGGTCATCAGCTTATGAAGAAGGATGTCATCCTTAGAAACATTCACAGCTTATTAGTGAGAAGTTTTTTAGGGAACTGTTTCCTACCAGAGTGAGGGAAAGTGCAGATATGTGTTTGTTGCCACTGGAATGTGTTTTATGCAGAATTGCATTTATTAAAAATAATGCTCAATTAGCCAATTGTTCTAGATATTGTTTTAAAGACTATAATTAGGTAAGTCATGTAGTGCCAATGCTCAGTCTAGTTGCAAGATAAAAATACACGTAGCGTTAGGCTTCCTTACTCTGTTCTGTGGTACAGTTCAGAGAGAATTCTTTGGGAATTACAGTAAAACCAGTTTGCTTGGAGGAACATTAGGTTTGAAGTAGCTCCTCAAAGCAGGGAATCTCTCAAACTGTTAACTGTGGTCAACCCAGTCAGCAAAACCTTTCTGACTGAGGGTTAGCCCAGTGTGCTCCCTGTGTTAGCAGATCCCAGTGTATTCTCTTACCGTAAGTAACCCATTCAAACCCATTTTCGTTTCACATTCTTCTGAGTTTGTTCTCATAACCAAGTGTGATAACATCCCCTGGACCCTGATGGCATCTCTCCTGGGGGCTTAGGCATTGGCAGCTGGATACAAGGGACAGACAGGAGAATTTGGAAACTGCCTTCTCCACAGTGCCAGCTGGTAAAGAGCTGCAGGTTCTCTGCTGCTATGAACTGCTCCGTGGATCAGGAGTGGCCCACTGGCATGTTCCTGTGGTGTAAAGTTCAGTGCCAGGCAGGTAGTCCTCTGTGGAGTTTGCATGATGCTGACCCCTGGGATAAGGGCTTGTCCAAGGGAGCTCCCACAAAGCCTCATTCACCATGCCAGCTGCCAGAAAGTGAAGGCCAGGCTATCAAAAAAGGGACGGAGAGTGGTGAATGAGAGAGAAAAGTGACCAGGAACAGATCACTATTTGATGTCATGTGTTTGCCCTCTCACACCTCTCAATGCGGTGAAAATGGGGTCGCTGTCAAGGCCCAGGAGCAAAGGGAACCACAGCAAACCCCAGCAGACATGTGATCTCAGCCCCCACCCACTGCTTGTCAGGACAGGGCTTTGGAGCAGGGCCTGGAGACAGTGAAGAAGAAGGGGATGTGTGTGTGTGTAGGTGCAGCCATGGGCACTGAGCACCCCTGGGCTCCTCTGCCCTCGGCAGCATAAAGGAAAAAAGCAAGTCAGCTCCTAATGGCTCATTGGACATAGACCCAGGATCAGCCAACGTGTCTTTCCTTGGGAGGACAAAAAGGTGACAGTGTGTGTTGATGGAGAACATGGGCTCTTGTCTCCAGCTCCAGTTCTGGAGTGAACCCTGAGCTCAGCAGCAGTGAGCAAGGGCAGAGCATTCAGGAAGGAGCTGCTCCTTTGAGGGGAAGGAGGGGATGCAGGAGTTCCAGGGAGTGAGACCAACTTCCCTTAGGGCACAGGAGGTGCAAAACTCTGTGAAAAGTAAAGTCTGAGGGTGACAGAGCACTGAAGTCTGCAGTGAGGCAGGATGAACTCCCACCTGCCCAGCCAGCAGTCGCCACCAGTCCATCACCGTGATGGTTTCCAGCCTGAGCTCTGTGGGGACATAGAGTTTGTATTCAGATGAAGCAGACTGACTAAGAGATTGCAATCAGTTCAGTGAACAGCCATCACCTGGCTGAACTGTGGGGAAAGGAGTCCAAATCCATCCCTGGTGTAGATCTGCCCGGCCAGATCTGCTGTGCATCTGACGAGAAACTGCAGGAGTAGGAATGGGACCAAGGTCCAACTCTCCTCCAAGGTGATATGGCTGGTTATGTTATAGTAAGTAAGTAAGTGGCCAGTCTTCGCGAACGAAGATCTGGGAAAGGTGTTTTTACCTTTCAAGCCTGCGCAA
>JAWWLV010000002.1:3506689-3601944 GCA_035041135.1 Platyrinchus mystaceus
TAGATGGATGGCCTTAGGGGCTGACGAGCTCCATCTACCCGGGGGACCCTGAAGCAGGACCGGGAATCGAACCTGCGGCCTTGGCGCTGAGAGACCAGCATCTTAACCGCTAGGCCACCAGAGGTCCCCGGTTATGTTATACCTACCTCTTTAATACAGATTCAGTATTTTACCAGTGCACAGAGCTGATCTTGCCACCTTCTCCCATTTTTCAGCATCAACAAAGGAGGAAACAGCAGATTTGGGTATAGGGAAAACCCACGTGAAAGGGATCACCTTTCCGACCAGCTTCTTGGTTCCTTTTTCCCTGCTCCAAGAAGCTTTCTTCTAGACATGGCTCCTTCACTGCAAGAGCCACCTGGGAGGGAATGGAGAGCAGGACACTGCCAGCTGGACTCACATTCCCTCTTGACATTAAAAGGGACTTAACGAATGTGAAGCACACACAGACGTTTTGTCTGTGTCCGAACAGGGCTGTGCACTGCACTTTGGAGCCACAGTCCCATTTGTCATATCTATAACCTTTCAGAAGGAATCCCTTCCCTGTGCACTGGGCATGTCTGAATTGAAAAACTATTGTAATAAAGTCATAAAAATTATCACCAAAGTAATAGAGAACTCCAGTCCCCTCAGCCCCAGGGTAGGTGAGGAGCAACTATTGTAAGGAATAAAATGAGACATATATCAAAGCAAAGGGAGCGTTCTTATGGAAGAAGTGCAAAGTCATGTTTTTACAGAAAGCTTCACTGCTGCTCTTGGGAGAGAAAAGCAACCACGAGACTGCAGATACACAGCTCCCATGGAAAAAGGGCCAGGACTCGACTCAAGGTTGTCTCTCTCTCATCAGCTAATGGAGGAGTCACTCTTCAGGTCCAGACGTGGTTCCAGGAGCCTTTTAAACTCATCAGATTGTGTGGCACAGGTCAAGTCTGAGTACAAAGCTCCTAATGCCGTCACAGTCCTGAATCATCAGATGTGGGCCCAGGATACCCCTGGTGAGGCACATCTTCTGTGCTTCTCTCCCTCATCTGGCTTACTGATCTGCATAGCTCCCCAGGAAGTTTTAGAAAAAGATGGCCAGGATAATGCTGTTTCCAGGTATGGATAGTCATGGTCTGGGGATAAGGAAAAGAAAGGAACACATGACTTCTGGGGTGGATTACAGTGTCCTTATGCCTTTCCATCTCCAGAATCCAAGCCTGGTCACCAGGATGCTGGAAAGCCTCAGAGATGTGAACAGACAAGCAGCAGTTACAGGGGTAACTCAAATGGAGCTGTGGTTGGAGGGCTGCTGTAGGCTAGGAAAATAGGCCAGTCATGTTCAGCCTGCTTGTGGTGGAGCTGCTTTGACTACAGGATGGAGTCAACATTTACAGGAAATGTTTTCAGAAATGTATTTGAGTGTCTCTTGTCCTTTCCATTGAGGAAAATTTGTATTTCATTTCAGTCTGACCTTAGTAATGTTTGTGTGTGTGTGTCTGTGTGTTGGGGGCTCCCTTAGAAAAACCAGATCTCAGCATCCACTTTTGCTCCTTGCAATCCAGCTCCTTGGTTCAGCCAATCTGCAGTATGGTGCAAGCATTTTTCAATTTTTGGATGGCACAGTTCATTTGTATTGCTAGTGCTCCATGTAAGTAGGATCCAGCTCCAATTTTTTCACTGCAGATAAATTATCTAATGACTTAGTAGTTTTTTTCCTGTTGCAAAGTCATTTGCAACCTGATGGTGTTTTCAGTGATTGTACTCATCTATAATCACTTAAGAGATTGTTTATTTGAGCAACTTTCCACCTTTGGAAAAGCCAAGGGGTTACAGTTTCTGTAGTGTAATTGATAGTGTAGCTCCACTAGCTGGGGGGGGATGATTTTTATTTTATTAAGTACATGACAAAAATGAGTGACATTTTTGCTGCTACTAGTAAAAGTAGTCCAAAAGAGAAGTGAGGAGATTTCAGTCTCACCTTCAGGTGGGACTCAGTCACCAGCTCCTTCTCCACCAGTTCAGCACCTGATGAATTTCTCAACTGAAAGTTTTCTCTGAATTTTCCTGCAATCTCCTGCTAATCTGCCTGAGATCACAGGCAATTTCAATAACAATGAAAATTATTCTAATTGCGACTCCAGGAGTATCTCTGATGAATGCTATCCCAGTTCCTTTCTTATTTCTCTCCCCTGGTTTATGACTTCCCACCTCAGCCATAATGTGGAAGCCATTTTTGCCTCCAAATTGATTCATCGGGTCCTTTTAAACTTTCTTCCCTTTCTTGCTTCCTGCCAATAAATTCACCACCTGAAACTGTAGCTACAGAAATAATTTCCATCAGAATTGCCATTGTCCTGAGAGTCATTAAAAGTTACAGCTGCTCTTAAGGTGTAAGTGCCCAATTTGACAGAGTTCACTTTCCATTGCCCTGCTTTTCCTGCTGTTTTGTCTGGATTGAGCAGGATGCCACCAGTCCAGCCTGTCTGAGGGGAGAGGCTGGATGGGATTGTCCTAAAAGATGGAGAGACTGACAGCAGTGATGATTTTCGGTTTTCCTTCCCTTGGAGTCCAGGGAATGGGACACATCCAGACATGTAGGCAGGAGGTGCCTGTGGATACAGCTTGTGGATCTGAATCTATGGCAGGGTCTGCAGAAGTGCCAGGTTAGATTCAGTACATTCCAAACCACCTTGGCATTAGTAGAAATGGAGAGGATGTAATTTTCTGTTCAAGGGGTTGGCACTTCTTTTTCTACCATGTTCTCAAGGGAGAAAGCACTGCAATTCCATGTTCAGTGAAACTACCATGAAAAGCATTTTCCCGTGGGCAGTATCACCTAGAAAAGGCCTATCCATACACACCATGTCCTTTTTGGTGTTTAAATGTGCCTGATTAAGGTTCCCAGTGATACCAAGAGTTCTGGCATCTCCTCTGCATTTGTTCTGATGTGATGGATCTTTGGGTTTCCCCAGGGCTCATTAGAAAAAGCCCCCTGCCTTAATTTCTTGGCTGTACACCACTTGAAATTCCAGTTGACCAAACAGATTTCTCCAGTCATTCTGGCCATGTTGTAAATTCACCTGTTTGGCTGTGGAAAGCATCACAGGCCCCAACAGCAGGTGTATTCAATTCAGTGGAAATACTTAGACTGCGTTCCACTAACTTGAACAGCCCCTGCATGATGATCAGTAGGTCTATTGTAACATGATTAGATGGTTGTAAACACTTACATGTAGCTTTTCTATTTCATTTCCCCGAAGAAATGTCAAGTATTCATGATACAATACTCATAAAGTTTGTATTGCTCTGTAGCTGTTTGGCAGTAGCTGTGTTATAATTGATGAAGGGCTGTTGTGTGGCAGACAGCACAAGGACATGGTCCTTATGTGATCACTTCATGGCACCTTGTCAGTGAGACTAAGTCTTCCAGGATGGGCTTATGGGACATTCTTGTACAAAAACCCTATTCAGGCTTAGCTGGAGAGTGTAGGAAGGAGGGGGAAGAGAACAGCCCAACAAATCCTGAGAGCTGGATCTCAGAACAGACGACTGGAGGGCAATTGCAAGAATTTGCCATAGCTTTGAGCAGCCTCAGTGCTGGCTCCAGCAAAGAGGTAAACCTTTCACAAGGCTGAAAACCCAGGGACAAAGAAAACACCACACAGCTGAAAGTCTTTCCTTGAAAAAGTGAGGGGAGGTCCAAAGCACTGGGAAGTGGCTGTGTTCAACATGCCTGGAGGAGCTGGCATCTAAATTCATAGAGTGGGAAGTCACAAGCAGCAAGGTCTCTGTACGTCTGGGTTAACGATACAGGATCCACTGACTCTTGTAATACTTAGGTGCCAAATGACACTTCAGTCTTGGAAGGCTGTTGGAAAATGAGCGGCATTTTCCCAGCTCCTGAAGGGGTACGAGCCTCAAACCCCAAGCCTGAGTGAAGCCAGCTGAAAGAATCATAGCTCATCACAGGAGACTGCAGCCTTAAAACCTGGTCTGAGACGTCTGGTGAGCTGAGTGACAGCCCACATGCAGGACTGAAATGAGTGCACTTGGAAACCACAGTTACCCTGGTGAGTGTGGCAGAGGAGCGAAAAGTGATGTCGAGGAAAATTGCTGCTGATTGACAGAACAAACAGGTGAAGAAAAAGTATCAGTCACATGTCACCTTCAGAGTTTTTAGTTTGTCTTGGGTAAATCACTCCCTTTCCACCTCCCCAGAGATGTTTGTGTAGAAGCAGCTAAGAGTGATTGACAAGCAGACATGTGACAGAGAAATCCTCACTGCAGGCAGGGAAGAGGAGGAATGCAAAATAATGTTTCACACACACACACACGTATATATATATGTATATATGCTTCCTCTGTCCACTCAAGGACAATGCTTACTACTCAGTGACGAGCTTTTGCAGGGCAGTGTACGTGTGATAGAAAAGGCTTTCACAAAGGCTTTGTTTGGGGCAGCAGAGAGGTGGCTTCAGGTGGTGAAGTTGGGAACAAGGGAGAAATACAGGTGAGGTTCAGTATGTATTTGGGACAAGAGAATTCCCATGACTACATGAGATGACTGAGGTGGAGTGAAGCTTAAAGTCTTGCAGAAGTTTCTTGCAAGATCTTGACTAAAACCTTGAAGTTTTGTGTGTTGGTTATTGGTGTGATTGTACCAGGTGCCTTGGTCTAAAAAAATGTTTGATCCAGATCTCTTCAGCCGTAAAAAAGCATTAACAAGTAGATTTAAATGTTAGGTTTTGAGTTCAGATTTCCGTTTTCTCCACCTCTCCCTTAGGTTCGTGAACAGTCAGGTTTTTAGGCTATTTTCCTCAAGAACTGTTTGATCATGTGATCTCTCTGTCCACCAGTCTTTCTGGAGGACTTGATTGCCTGCTGGAGCCCTCACAAACAGACCTCCCAGAAGTATGACATTTCTGTGGGTTTATGTCAGCTTCCTTTGGAGCTGACTACAGAAGGACCCACTTGCTGCCCAACCCTGTAAGCCAGGCAGACCTTTATCACTGAGAGGAGTAGCTGTTAGCAATCATAATTCCTACATATCCTGGCATTTGCTTCCAAAGAGAGGATGAAGGTGGTGGGCGCTGGAGTGAAGGGGTGCGAGAGTGAAGATTAGGAGATGTGGTATCCACATCCTGTTTGGCTTCCCGATTTCCCCTGCTCAGGGTGTATCTTGTTTTTCATTCTGTTCCTTTAGCTGCCTTTTTCATTTGTTTGTTTATATCATCTATCAAGTTTGTCATTATGTGCTTGTGCACATAAAATCTTTATTAGCCATGTGTATTCTTTATTCTCTGTTTTAATTTTCCTTCCTTCTTCCTTTGTTAACAAACTCTGCTGATTCCAGATGTTTCTATTTGACAGCACCTGAGACTTAAGGTTTCCCAGCCACACAACAGAACAAGTGCTGGCTCCTTCCTCTGACCACCCTGGTGTGTGTGATGGAGCCCTTTCCTTTTAGGCAATGGTGAGGAGAATTTTTCTTCACCAACATCTCTTGAAATCCTTCCTAAAAGTCTTCTAAGACATCATTCTTTCTTGGACAGCTGGAGTAAATAAATGATCACCTTTTGTGATCCTTTAATCTTACCAGTGTTTCCAGAACATCAGTGTAAGGAACAGCAGTAAAGCACTTGCACTGTCCATGTGGGACAGTGTCCTCTCTCGTTCCTACTCCAGAAACCCTCTGTATTTTTTCAGCCTCCTTTTCCAGTAGGGATTAGAGTTTCTTTTCTGGAACTGATGTTTCAAATTCAGTGGCTACAGAAGTGTAAACCACCCTTCTTCCATGGGGGATAAATCTTTAAATCAGGAGGATTTAAAACACAGGAAACAAAGCTTTGGGATATCTTTCACTGGTTCCTGGTTTGTCATTTTGCTGCTGGGTCTACCTACTGCCTATATCCATAGAGAGAGGACTTTTTTTTTTGGCCAATTGTTCCCCAAGAAGGATAACTCCAGGGAAAGTAAAAGCTTGGATGCAGAGCCTGCAGACAACAGTTTGAAGATGCTCAATCAGTGTGCTTGGGGAAAAGTCTTTTCTGAAAGGGTAGGGTTTTGCAAATAGGATCCCAAAGCACATCCCATGGGAGAAAGTGCCAGGACATTCATAAACTAAGTGGGCAGAAGGGCTGGAGTGACCCGTGGACGTGAGGGGCTGGGGAAGAGCCATGGTAAGGGGCACTGGTCAGACAGAGGAAGATCCTGGTGGCAAGACCAAGCAACTTCACCTTGATACAGTGGGGAAGGGGAGGTGGCAGAGGGTCTGACTGATGCTAAAGCAGCCTTTTCTTTTGCTGGCTGCTCATTCCTTGTTCCCACCGGGGTGTGCTCTCCTGCTTGAATTGTGCAGTTCTCTCCCCTCTTGGAAAGCTGCTCTCAGTGCCAGGGAACATCATGGTTTATTGCAGTATCACTGTCAGGTTACACTGACAACACTGAAGCAAAAGATGTGTGTGTCGTGTCTCATTGGCTCAGAGCAGAGTCATTCAGGGGCATCTTCTGCTTGTGCTGATCATCTTTAAGCCATGGATAGGGCTGCAGTCCTGGAAACCCATCCCATATTTCTTAGCATTGCAGCCAGCGTAGTAGTGAGGATGGGTACAAGTCCTGGAGGATACGTCAGTGAAAGCCTCCACAAATCACAAGATCTAGTTCTGCTGCTCCATGTAAGTAGCGATTAAAATGAGTAAAAACAAAGCAGCAATTTTCTTATTGATCCCCCAGCAAATAGTTCTGTCTATTTTCTGCTGTATTGTTTCTTCTTATTAAATAGCCTTGAATAAGAAATGTCAGTCAAATGGATTTAGATTCCTGGTGCTTCAGACAGAAATCAAAGCAGGATTGAATGAGGAGCGATAATTAGAAAGAGGAATTCCACCTCCACACGCTTCTTCCCTTGCTCAAGGAGTGCTGATTTTATCTAAATTGCCAAAGCCGTGAGCAAATGAAAGGTGATGGGAATTACAGTCTGCAGACGCTGAGACAAAGCAAGGGAAGCTTTAATTAGTGCATTTTAAGGTAGAAATGAATTTCCTGGGAATAAATTATTAGACTCAAGACATATGGAGCTTCTTAGAGGTGAACTGAAAAGCTTTTTACCTGCCAGGACCAGGGCTCATCTGTCTTGTAGAAATGAGTGACCCACCACTGGGGTCTGCAACACATCAGGATTAATCCTTCTTTCTTAACATCTCACTTCTTTTTTTTTTTTAATATTGGGGAATTCCCATTGCTGCAGACTCCCATCAATGCAACATAAAGCAGAATTTTTTTCCAATACCCATGTTTACTCGTTCAAGTGTAAGTGATGGATCTACCATTGCTGAGAAAATGGGAGGTACATATTGAACCTACTGGTACTGAAAGAATGTTATTTTCCTTTCAGTTCTCCTCTTGTTCTCCTTTCTTAGCTCTGTTGCCATCCTTTCATCATACTTGCACACACATAAGTCACTGGGAACCTTAAAACACTGACCTATCTGGTTTTCAACACATTTTCGCAGCTTTTCAAAGGGTGAGGCAGTAACAACTCCATGCTATTCAGGGGTGGATAGAGATTCCTGCTTGGATTGATGGAGCTGACAAGAATCCATTTAGCTGTGTGCTTTAATCCAGAATTCCCTGACTCAGCTGAATTACTCAGTCTCTTAATTATTTACATATTTTGTGTGAGTCTGTTGCTCACAGACCTTGTTGAAGCAAGCAGGAGAGGGGCCAGGACCAGAACTAATGGTAATGTCATGGGAGTGCTCACAGACCCCAGAATAAAATGGTTTTGCCCCTCCAAGAGCAACACTGTTCTCCTCTGCCCTGAAAAGTGGGAGTGAAAGCTGAGAAGCTGCCAGATGGACAGGCCACCCCAGCAACACCTTTTCAACAGTTTGGAGTGTGCTGGCAGCGCTGGTCTACAAGGCAGAAGAGTATGTCCTGGAAAACCACCCTGTCCTCCCTTCCTGGGATGAACCAACACTTGTGACCTTCCCAAAATCCTACTCTTCCTCTGGTGCCAGATGTGTCAGATAACACAGATGGGGAGTGCAGAGGTACAACCTAGTGGCTTCAGCTCAGGGTTTTTGGCAAAGGGACCTAAAGTCTCATGAAGGCTAAAGAACCCCACACCCCCTCTGGGAAAACAAGGCTCACACGCTGGTTTTTCTGATGTTCTGGTGCCTATTTCAGATGTTGCTCTTTTGTCCCAGAGGTTAATTTGTGTTACCCATGATGAATGATGCAGTCAAGGGGTATTGATTGATGTGTTTATCTTATGGCAAGATGGAAATGTTGCAAAGTTGTGAGCTGCGGGAGGCACTGGGCTAATCTGAGATTTGTTCCTAGCCCTCGCCATGCGAATGGTGTCGCTGCGAGCCCAGCAATGAAGTTCACTGTGTTGTAGCAGACTGCGCAGTTCCCGAGTGTGTCAACCCAGTCTATGAACCAGAACAGTGTTGTCCTGTCTGCAAAAATGGTAAGAAAGTACTGTGTTGAATTAACAAAGACATAAAAAGGAAACATTTTATTCAAATGTTGTTACTGATGCATCCCTGCGAGGTTTGCTTCCATTGGCACAGGCTGGCATTGGGGATGCTACTTCTCCCTGTGCGTGGCCTTCAGTTATGGGGTGGCAACTGGGAAAATTAAAGGCTGCCCTTCCTGGCCTGTGTCTTCTCCTGGAAGCAGGTGGAATGGCTGACTTGACTAAGGCTTTGTAGGACTGAGTCCTGATTTCGGTGATTGTTGTTTCATGTCTTTGCTTTTTTCTCATAATTATTCTAACGTAGAACCAGGTCCATGAGAGAAGAGAGAATCTTTGTCCCTAAATTAAGAAACCAATGCTTATTACCCAAGACTAATGGAAAACCCACTGAAATCAATGGCAAACTTCTCCTGTGGCCAGTAAGACAATCACCAAGCCCAGATCATTGTTAGTTGTGTGCTGGAAGTTGTGTGTGTAGTGTTGGCCCTCACTGTCCTCTGAAGTGATTTCATGAATTGGAGTCTGATTCATAAATACTTTTAAGAGAGGTTTTGGAATGACTGAAAGTACCTCTTTGGAAAAGAACTGTTTCCAAGAAGGTCTCCCCAGTCTTGTACCACAGCCTGTACACACATATGTCTCTAAAAAAGCACCTTTCTCCTAATGTAGATGTGAAGACAGATTAAAAGGTAAGGTAGCTGCACAGAAACCTCTTCACAGCTTTCTAAACATGTAAAAAATGGCTACTTGGATTCATCTTCTCCTGTTTAGAATTCATGATCTGTATATATTTTCTTGTACATACATCATTGCTGCTGGATAAGAGTAATGGTTGCTTTTGGATCTAAATGAAAATGTTTGCGAAGAAATAACATTTTCAACACATTTTCTGCTCTTTAAGGCAGAGAAAAAGCAAAGAGTTTGAAAGGCAACATATTTTTACTAAAGGAACTGGCAAAATTAAAAAATGTCTGGAAAATTTTACCAGAAGTACTAATTGAAATCCTAAGGGTTCTATTAAACCACGATTTTTGCTCCAAGGTATATTTAAGATTTTCACATAGTTTTGTGTTCCTGTTGAAAAGCAGAAAATGTTCATAGGAGATTTCATTGGTTCGTTGTTGTTGATGAGCTGCAGGGAAAAGGTTTGTTCCCCAGTTCTGCCCACCACCTTTGTTGTGCTTGAGTGTGAGGTTTCCCACCACACTCAACAAGATTGATGTCTTGGGTTGGTGACCTGGGGGTACCACTGGCCATGGCTGTGCCCGTCACACACAGCTCAGACTCATTTACACCCAAAAAACGCTGCTCCTGTGTGTTTGGCCTCTGTTCCCATCCTGTGTAGGGTCCCATCCTGAATCCGCAGCATTTACACTGGCACCACATCCCATCCGGTTTGTGTCATGTGAATTCAACCTGTGAGCATCCCTCAGGCTTCCCAGGAGTGCAGACTCAGAGGTGCCTCCACACAGGTCCAGGAGCTGCTGGATTTCCCTACCGACCCTTCCCCACCATGACCATTTCCCCAGTAACCAGACTCTCCCTCTTTGGGGGTGGGTGGCTTCCTGTGTCACAGTCCCTGACATCCCTGGTGACCAGGAAGGACCAGCATCTTTCTTCCCAAAACAGTCAGAGTGCCCAAATAACGGGGGAAAGGGAAAGAAGCAGCTCCTGCTGGTGGGAACAAGGACAGGAGGACAAGAAGGAAAATCAGCCACATGCTGAAGGGACTCTGGGGCACAGATTGGAACCCTCAAGTAGAAGCCAGGAGGCTTCACCCATGGTTTTAACAAATCCCTCCAGCTCCTCTCTTTGCTCATCTTTGGGGAATACAGATATAAAGCTGTACAGCTGAAACCTGTTTGAGGCAGGGATGTGTTTCTCACCATCCTCTCCAGAGCAGCCTTGGGAATCCTGGTCTCTGGCACCAGGGAGAACGGGGCTTGGAGCACAGCTCAGCCAGCAGTGGGTCATGGCTATTCCTTGGGACTGAGGAGCTGGGGAGGGGAGCTGAACCCCTCCTCATGTCCCAGCCTGGCTGCAGGGATGGGATGTGAGACCTCCCAGCTGGGCTTTCTGCTCCTCCTGCTGCATCTGGAGCTGACTGGCTAATAGTTGGCCAAAGCTTGGAGTTCTGGCTGTATCTATCACAAATGTAATGAAATAATTCACACAGTGATAAAAATTAGTGGGCACCACAATAGTCTCCTTTGCCACAGGGAATATGATGAGCATGTTGTTACTGCTCTTGGATGTGGCTGAGTGTGGCACATTCCCTTTGCCTTTCCCTTATAGTCTGGGAGACTCAAGAGAAAGTAGCAGCCTGTGTCTCTTCCCATCTGAATCCCTGTGACACATCCTAATGAATGAGGAGCACAATGCTTTCAGCTGTCTGTTCATCTTGAGACCAAAATTTTGTCTTTCAGCTCCCCACTGCAGCCAGTCAATTAAAGCTCAGTTTCACAAATGCATGAAGATAACACAAGCTGACAGACCCACTTAAATGACTGAAACCCCCCTTTTTTTAATTTATTTGTTTTTTTCCTTCCATCCAGTAGCTTTTGCTTTCTGCCAAAAAGTGGTCAAGACAGTTTCAGTGCCATGTTTCAGTGTGATGAAAAGATTTTACCTTAATCTCAGTCCCTGTGGTCATAATTTTAGACTGGCAAGCAGAAGAGCTCAAGGGATGCAGTTGTTAGAGGGGAGGAAAAGTCAATCTCCAGAAAGACATGAAGTGCAAATCATCATTCCAAAAGCTACTTCTTAAAATTTTGGAACATCCTTGTTTTTGGTTAAAACACAGCCCTACATCATTTGCTGCACTCTGCCAGCAGCATGGCTTGCCTGCTTGTTTAGCTGTTGCTGCCCTTACCAGGAGAATAATTTCCTCTCGAGACATTCAGATTCGTGTCTTTCTTAACTCTGTCTTGCCAGAATTGCTGTGCAGCAGTGAGCACTGGAACAGTCTGCACAGAGAAGCTGTGGCTGCCCATCCCTGGAAGTGTTCAAGGCCAGCTTTGACCAGGCTTGGAGCAACCTGGGATAATGGAAGGTGTCCCTGCCCTTGGCAGGGGTGGAATGAGATGATGCCTAAGGTCCCTTCCCACCCAAACCATTCAGTGATTCTGTGATAATGCAAAAATGTGTTGATTCTAACAAGCCTGACCTGAAGATTCATAGAAAGCCAATATCAATTTCTCTCCCATGATTTAGAAGCAGTGTGAACAAGTGGCTCTATTCCTGATTGTCAGAAGAAATGAAATTGTTGTCTCGTGCTTTGCTAAACGCTGCAGCTCCCACAAAACTGGGTTTGCTTGGCAAGGGATGCCACGTTACACACGGAGCAGGCGGAGTTCACCAGGAGGCTGAAATTTGGGAATAAGGGAGGGAGAGGACATTTTCACCTTCATGTCCTATCATCCAATTTGTCAGAGTGGATTTTAAGGGCGATGGCTCCAGGTGCTGCACAGCATTTCTGTCGTGGAGATGAAAGGTCACTGGATTTCACGTTTCCTGGTAGTGACAGACCGCGGAATTATGGCCCCGAGTTGTTATTTTCAGTCATTGTGACTTCTCCAGACAAAAGTGTGTCAGCTGTTGTTAACTCTCTCCTCTACAGCATCTAAAACTTGCCTATCACTGTTAAAATCAAGCCTGTGGCTGCCACCATTCACACTGTCCCTCCTGCCCCTGGGCTCTTCTGCAGCTCAGAAAGGAAATCCATCCACTCTGGCTGTGCCAAAGCCTTTCCACAAAAAAATTCCAGTGAGCTCTCCATCCTCCTGTAGCCAGGGCTGTGGACATGCCTGTGTGGTGTTGCTCATACCTCCTCTGGGCCTTCTCAGCTCACCCTGAACTCTTCATTTCCCAACCTCTGCTTGTCCCTTCCCATAAATCCATCCAATGCAGTGGATTGAGCCCTGTTGTTGGTGGGATGTGTGTGTTTTTAACACCCTTTCTCATGCATCGCTTGGAGGTTGCTCTTGCCATTTCCTTCACCCCTTTGGCTGTGGTATGTCAAGGCTGCAGGGTGCAGGGATGGGGGGGATCCCCAGTGTATCATCCCTCACATCTCTTAATCTGGTTTAATCCGTGATCCAGATTAAATCCGTTCCTCTTCTTTGCCAGTTCCAAGCAATTCTCATCTCCTGCTGTGCACAAAGGGAGAAATTACCAGTGCTTCCCCTTCCCCCCTGGGCTGTTTGCCAGAGCCAAAACCACCCACTCCCAACATGCCCTTTCCTGGGAGTGTGAGTAGATGTGCTCCAGCAGGGAGTCCCCAGGGGGCCTTGGAGGTCCTTCCAAGCCCCCTGCTCTCAGGGGTCTCAGCTTCATGCCACTTGTGCATCCATCCACTGTCTGCCACTCCATGGAAGAAAAACCAGATGCAATTCCCAGCTGGCAGCCTGGCAGCTGCCCAGGAAAAGGCCAGAGCTGAGCAGAGGCGAGGAGAGGGCACTGCAGGGCACCTGGCACCCCGTGTTCTCCTGATTTTACAAAGGCCTTCTTCAGAATTGTATCCAAAAGTAATCTGGACATTAGCAAAAACTCATCATGCTGGGGGTTTTTATGGCACAGCTGTGTCAGGGAAATTAATTTTAAAATTCCAATAGGTGCCACAATAGAATTGTTAACTTCTTGTCCTCTCTAAAGTGTGAAATGCTTTGTAGAATGTCTCAAAGGCGCCTTTCCCCATTTACACATGCATTGACACAGCTGCAAAAATAGTCTTTGCTGTGGTGCTTTCATTTTCTTGAGGGATGAACAGAATAAGTATTATAGATTTCTGTTTTGGGGTCTGGTTTTGCCTTTAATTCAATGTTTGTTGCCACCAGTTCTCAACAAAAGAATTTGTTACCCAACAAGCCAGATAACAGCTAACATGTCCACAGTGAAATATTTCCTGGCAAGTGTGCTTACTCAGCCTGGGCTTCTGGAGACATTCCTGATGGAATACTGGGCAGCAGGAAGACGTTTTGTAGATAATCTGTCACTGGCTGTTTAATTAAAGTTTTAAATTATCACAGTTGATACAGATTTCCAAGTAAAGAGGCTGATTCTGCCCTCCACACACAAATAGAAGATCCCTTTGACCTTCAACAGATTTTACATCAGTAAAATAGCATGTCTTCAGGCAAAGCTCTTGTGGGTATTTATTATATAGTATGCTATAAATATTAATAATTCCCTACAAATGTCTCCATATTTGAGGGCATGAGCGCAAAAGCGAGTAAATAATAATTTATTTCCGTGCACATAAACCCACATTTTACCCAAGCTTCTCTCTTAATTCACTGAGAATATAAACTTGCTGCTCATTATTTCTCCGTTGGAGTTAATTTGAAATAAGCATTCTGCACCCCAGCCTGATCCTGCTGTAGCACAGCACGTCTTGCTCAGGAAACCCCCAAGGATTTTTCCAGCCTGTTGAAGCCAAGGGAACCTTTCCTTTAGCAAGCAAATACATTTTACACATGTCCCTAAGGGAATTTTGCACATCTCTGTGTTGAATAACACCCAGGGTCAGACCCTGGAGGCTTCAAGGATTTGGGGGGACAAAAGGCTAAATGTAAATCCTGTTAGGTGATGGATTAACACTGCATGTTGTTAACCAGTATTGACAAAAAGAATTTTCCCACGTGGGCTCTGTTATTCCAAATTATCAGCTTATCTTGAAAAGTGCTAAGATTTTAATATCAAATAATGCAGTGCCTGGATATTAAACTACTTGTGCTTTATTGCATAAATATAGCTTCTTATTTATCTGCAAGATGTGGATCGCTGAAGCTCCAGGTCATTGTTTTGGAAAGCTTCTGCTTCTAACCTGATCAGTGACAAAAAAAAAAAATAATCAAGAAAATGTGGAAAAAAAATTACTAAAACTTTGAGGGGAAAAAAAAGGAAGGATTGGGGAGAGGATGTTTTGTCTGCCATTTGATTTTATACAACTGTTGGAGGATAAAGGTGACAAAGAAAATGTGGGAAGAGGATGAGAGAAGACTTCATATTCATTTACTTTATGGAAAACAGTGATTTGGAGCCATGGGCAGATTCCTTTAGGAAAAAAAAAACAAACCAACAACTAAATAAAATTCCTCTTCTAATTTATTTCAGAAATTCCTGAAATGGCCAGATTTTAAGGTTGCACTTAACCCCCCCTTCAGTCAAAGTCTATGCAATATGCTGCTTGGTTGTGCAGATGCCAATTGAATGTGACCATCCAAGAGGAGACGTGTTCCCCCGCCGGACTTTGCTGGACTTCACCATCCTCTCCTGGCTCCTGGAGGCCGAAGGCAGTAGTGTAGTGTAGCCACAGCACCCTTCATTCCTGGTGGATGAAGCACTGATGGCACCCAGTCACCAGCCAGCCTCGTGGGCACTCGGTCACCCCACAGCCACCACTCCCTGACAGGGCAGGCTGAGGGGGCACAGCAACGACCGGCTCACGTGCTTTGGGATTACCAGCAGGAATGGGAACTGTGGTGCCCTATTAGCTCAAGTACAGGAGTGATTTGATTACCAACAGAGGAAGAAAGGATTGATTTAAAAGCTCGGAGAAGATCTAGACTGAAAACAAAGTGCTATATTTGGGCCAGGCAGACACCAACCCAACACAGTACTGCAGTTTGAGAGAAGTCATTTCCCTGAAATTGCCTTTCCACGGAGCTTGCTCATCCCCATCACTTTGGGCCAAGTGGTTAAAGGCACGAAGATGCTAAACTTGCTGGTGGTGAACCTGTGAAGAGCTAGACCCTCCAGTGCTTTTGGAAATCTCCAGCAGTTGGATTATCCAGATGCTTAAATGCCCTGCTGACTCAAGACTGCCCTGCTCCCCGTGGGCACAGCTGTTGGAAGAGTCATCTGATAACAGTGAAAAGCTTTGGAAAGGTACACAGAGGTTAAACCTTCCAAAATTAGCCATCCTGGTGCTGGATAGCATCAGGGAGGGCTGAGCTGGAGCTGCCACCTCCTGAAGTTTCAAAGAAAGTGAGACTAAAAGAGGCAAGGGAGAGGAAAAGCCTTTAGAGAACAAAAAAGCCATGAACTGAGCAGCGCTTAATGTGATTAACTCTATCACACAGCTCAGTGCTCACACAAAGCAGGAGCTGCTGGACTGTGCAGTGCCAGAGTGACAGGGATGCTGCTGGGAAAAGCTCCATTCAAAGGGAGCTGCCGCGGGAGCCAGTGGGACAGCAGCCCCTGCAACCCTACGTGTTCACCCACACGCTCATGGGTCACCTGATGCTGCCCAAGCCTTTGTGTTCTCTTCCTGTGCCCAGCAAGCAAGAAAAGGATAATTCACAAATTAAACACAGCAGGAAAAGGCTCTGCCTGACAGCCAAAAGCCAGGCAGGAGCTGAAAGCTGCTATCCTGAATTTGTGCCCCAGGTCCTAACCATGCTTCTGTGCTTCCACCACAGCAGAGTTCAAAATGCACCCTAAGGAGAAGGGCTGGGCAGGGTTATGAGGAGCGTTTGTCAGATGGGACTGGCTCCAAAGCTGTCTTCTAGCAGACACAGCTCTCAGAGATGCGGGAAACACGTGACATGGTCTGCGTTGCTCTTTAAACTCAGAAATGTTTGCGAGGAAGCTTCTGCTCATCAGTGATTGTTTCCCTTTGGGAAAATGTTGCTGAATTTGTGTGCACCAGTGGTAGTGCAAGATTCACTATCATCATGATAGTATGGGAGTAGGTGTTATAGATAGTAGGGGGGTCGGTTTGGGATTTTTTTGTGGGGAGGAAGTTCCTAGATTCAGGTTGGGAGGCCACGTTCCCTTTGCAGAACACAAGCAGCCAAAGCAGTACTGAAATGAAAGCAGGCATGGTGTTGCTGTTCAGGTGTGGTGTTGCCTGATCAGATTCTTGGTGTGACTTAAAAGACCAAAAATGACATTATTACCCAATTACATTGCTGTAAACTATTTTGCTGCAAGAGAAGCCTAAAGCCAAATCCTGAGTCTGTGTCCTTTGGTGTAATGTCTCTGTTTTACTCTGATTTACTCCATCTAAGGATCTGACCTGCTGATATGCCTGGGTACATTGCAGGAGGCTGGGGTGTTCTGCATGGTCAGGGTTTCTAAAAGGATTAGAGATGGGTTTGCTTTTGCTGCTCTAGAAGGTTGGGATTGCTAAGCATATCTGTATGAGAAGAGTAGCGTACTCTGTCTTCATGTATTTCTAATTTAATGAATGTTTAATGCTTCTTTTATTGGAGCCTACATATATGTAGACTAGAGGACTTTAACAAGGGGTTGATTGATGTCAAATAATTGATGTTTGAGCTGCTCCTTTTACATGAAATGCAGACTTTATAGAGCAAAGAGACTGTAATGAAAATATGAATTAAAGATTAGAGCTAAGCAAGTCTGAGAACACTTAGACTTAAGAAAAGCACATGGAAGTTTTCTCTCCTGCTTCCTTTCCTTCCCTCCACCTTTACATCTCCATCCTCTCTCCCTTGGTAGGGTCCTGCACTTCAGCTGCAGTCTTCTGTCTCTCCTACACCTCTGCCCCTCTGAGAAGGAAAGCAGTGCAGTATTCTCCTCCTGGGGGTATTACTGCATGTCTGCACATCCCACCCATCAGTTTGGCTGGAGAGACTAAGTGTTTTTAAGGTGTGTTTTTCTTTATCTCTACCCCTGATTTACTGATGTAGTGCATCACCTGGGCAGAAGGAACAGGAGTGCAGGCTTGGTGGGACCATTTGCCAGAGGGACCCACACTTTGGTACAGCACGTTCTGGTGAGGGTGCCAGGACGTTGTGGCAATGGCAGCGGGGCTGCTGTGTGACGGCTCCTGCTGCAGAAGGATGGGAGGAGGCAGTTCCAAGCCTGCCATCTGATAATTGCCAGTCCCTGTTGTCCAGAGATGCTCTTGTGCACACAAACATCAGCATCCACTTCCTTCCACCCCCTTGGCCCACCCCTCTCCCTCTCAGTGAGCTGGCTGCGTGCTCTGGCTTTCCACGGGTGCTCCCAGCTCTCCATGCAGGTCTGCAGTCACAGCGCCGGGGCATCACTCCTGCACCGTGAGGCTTCTTGTGCCTCCATTCCTGCAGCACAGGTTTGGCTGGTTGCACTGTTGTTCTGCCTTACTGCCCAAAACTGAAGAGCTTAGGCTTGGTTATGAGCCAGTAAAAGCCCAGTGGGAAAGAGGAGAGGATATTGCTTTCTTTGCATTGGCTGCCTGGGTTGGTGTGGGTCAGTTTCTTGTGCCTCTGGCCGTGTTGATGCAGCTCAATGAAAGAGGGCTGGGCAGAGAAGGCACCCACGGGTGACAGTCAGGGGACTGTCAGCACTTTGTAATGGGAGGTGAACTCCAGGATGTCCATATTCCACTTGTACCCGTTTCTGAAATCCTACTTGCAATGAGGACTTCAGTGAGGAGTTTTAAGAAAAAGAATGAATATGGACCAGTCCCACAATTGTTGCAAACTGGTGTAACTCATTTCACATCAACTAAGCCACGTTTTTGTCCCAGTTACAAAAGTTTCATGCCCAGGAGTGCTGGTAGGGAAGCAGTTTGTTAGAATAAATGGAGCAGGAGTCGATGTACCAAAAAGAGAAGCGCTGGTGTCCTGCACAGGGATCTGTTGAGAGGAGTGGGTCTGTGTGAAAATGAGCACACAAAGTTCTCCCCAACCTTTCAAAGTTCAGACACTTTTCACTGCAGCAGCTTGAGAGCATTTGAAGAAAATGGGAATATGTTGGTCAGAAAATACTGACTCACTGAAACCTCCCCGGGAAAAAGGCCAATTATAGCAAAATCTCTGTTTGTATGTTGAAAAGGGTCAGGGAAAAACCTTGAAGTGATCAGATGCCCCATTTAACGCTTTCAGAACGAACTGACTCAAATCTGAAGGGTTGGGGGGCGTGACATGGCTTTAGATCTAGATCTTTATTTGATAAGTTGGAACATTTCAAACAGGGAAGACAGAAACAAAGGGGCTTTTTGCCTTATGAATTATTTCAGACAGCCTGCTCTGATTTTAACTAAAAGCTAAAGGTGTTTGCACCTTTGTTTTTCTCTCCCTGTTTGAGTGGGAGAGGAATTGGAGAAATAGCTTTGACTGTGATGGGAAAAGTCCTTCCTGCTCAGCTCTCTCCCTTGCCTGGGTAAGGAGCCAGGGCCAAGATTGAAGGGAGCCTGCAAGAAAGATGGAGAGGGACATTTTACAAGAGCCTGTTGTGACTGGAAAAGGGGAGTGGCTGTAAACTGATGGAGTAGGTTTTGATTAGATGTTTGGAAACAATTCTTCCCTGTGAAGGTGGTGAGGCCCTGGCACAGGTTGCCCAGAGAAGCTGTGGCTGCCCCAGCCCTGGAAGTGTTCAAGGACAGGTTGGACCGGGCTTGGAGCAACCTGAGATAGTGGAAGGTGTCCCTGCCCATGGCGGGGGGTGGAACAAGATGATCTTAAGGTCCCTTCCAACCCAAACCATTCTGTGGGATTAGAATACTCCTGTGGAGTTAGATGCCTTTGGGACCACCACTTCCTTCCACACCTGGCAGGAGAAGGCAGTCAGCATCCAGTGCTTTTGGGAAATCCTTGGCACCTTGCAGGATCAGGGCCTGCAGGCTTTGCTGTTTTCAGAACAGCACCTGGAATTGAGCTTTCTGGCCTGACTGAAATGCATGGGAAATGTCAGGAGTCATGGGTGGAAGAGCCCTCGTTCGATATTGCTTCTGTATCGCGGAGTCACATTAGCTCAGGTCAGTGCCTTTGAGTGGTTTCTGGCTTGTGAACCGAAATACCGGCGTGTTTTGGTGCCGTCAGCTCTCACCGCGTGCAGGACGGGCTGCACAGCCCGGAGTGACCAGGTCCCCCTGAGCCCCTCGGCCGCGGAACTCGCTGCCCAAACGCGGCGCTTGCCGAGCCAGCCCCGCTGGTTTGCAAGGCAAAGGCGTTGGGTCCGTGAGGGCCGAGCCCCCGTTGGGTGTTCCCTCCAGAAGAGCCTCGCTCTCTGATCTCTGACTCATCGCAGCCAGCGCTGACGTCCGAGGAACTCCTTCTGCGGGAGGATTATTCATCGGAGCGGGGCCGCAGCAGCACCCGATGCGTCACCCGCGGTCTGCGCGGGCGGGGGTCGCGCCGGCCCTTCCCCACGGCGCGGCTGCCCCCGGCTCACCCATCGGGGCGGTGCTGCCAGCCGGGATGAATGAATTTAGCTGCTTCGGCTCGATTGGTGCACGCAAGGCTCGCGTACCCTCGCTCTGCTGCGAGGAAAGCGGCGAGAGGGAATTTCTGGTGACTTTTCAAGCTGTGTCAAACGAAAATGAAATGTATTGTAGGGAACGTCAAACTATAACTATTAAGGACTTGGAAAACGGTGATTAAAAATGAAAACCTGCCTACAGTAGTAACAAGGTATATTTGCTGTGTTTTGCACACAAAACCACATTTTTCTCTTGGCTAAATTCGTGTCCCCCTAGAGAACAAATACACTGTGATCCAGTTCCTGATGCTGGTGTAAACTGGCGTGGCTGCCCTGCTCCCAGGGAAACATGGTGCTTTGGCAGCAGCCAAGGATTTGTCCCCCTCTTGCATGTATCCTAACAGCTTGACAGTGAAGTTTTTACATGCAGAAAAAGCCATGGCCAGTTTCTGTGCCCGTATAAGCCCCTTCTTGGAGAGTTTCACATGGATTTGACACCTCTGCCCAAATGGCAGTTTGAGTTTCCCAGTTGGGTCAACCTATGAAATAAAGGGGATACTTTTCTTACAGATTTAGCCCAACTTGTAGCTATGGATCTAAAGGCTCAAGGAGTGCTGATGGAAGGAGAATGGCCTCCCAAGAAGGAATTACAAGCCCCCAGCAAGAAACCAGGACTCTTCTTATTCCTGTTGCGTGCATGGTGGTTTTTGCAGTTGGCACTGCCCTTTCTCTCTGCTTGTTTGCTCTGTCTCAGGGAAGCGGTGCCTGCGCTCTCCCTCCTTGGCTTCATGTGTGGTCTAGCAAGAAGCTTCTCTCCCAGCAGTGCTGCCTCTGTCCTTTAGCCAGGGAGAAGATGAGAGGATCCCACCAGCTGCCTGGGAGCAGTGGCAGTGTCCGCACTTACCAGGCTCACATGGGATGCTGATGGGCATCACCACATAGCTGGGATAACCTGTGCCACACAGGCTGGGCTCTCCCAGCTCCAGCGAGGCACTGGTGTTCCAAAGCCATGTGTGAGTCCTTGCTGGAACAGAATTTGTCAGATGTGAAGGTGATGCTCAAGGTGCATAAAGGAAATGGGTGTGTTTTGTCCTCCTGACTGAGGTTTGGGCTTTCCAGGCATGACCTGCTCTGGGACAGGAAATGTTGGCACAGGGAAGTCTGCAGTAAACCAGGCATTGCATGAGGTGGTTGAATGTCAGCTCTGTGGTGGTGCCAACCCAGTGGTGCTCCATTCTTTCTGTGTCTCCATTTCAATCAGGATCTGTCATTCTGTCCCTAAGGTTTCACAAGACAATTTTTCCCCCCCCCAATTTTCCAGCTGAGAAATATCTCAGATAATGACAAGAGTTCACTGGGTTTGGCAGTCTCGTCATGACTACCCAGAGAGGAAGGATGCAAAGGGGATAAATAGATGCTGTTTGCTCTTAAAAGCTCTCCAGAAGGATTAGTCTCACTTGAGAGGGCTCACTTGTGGTATGGTGCTGAATGGCCCCATTCTCACTCATGTGCTTGGCCCCATAACGTGTGGGGCAAAAGGGACTTGGGCTGGGTTGCCCTGTGGCAAAGGCAGATCCCTGCCAGCAAGTAGGGCTGGCTGCTGGCACTGAAAAGCCCCCTGGCTCGTTTCATCTCTAAAGGCACCATAGTGGGTTTGCATTGAGACAGAGGGCAGCTGGCTGCAGAGGATGCAGGAGCCGCAGAGATGCAGGAGGGATGAGCTGTGGTATCAGTAGGACGCTGGGGGAGGAAAGGAAGGCACTCACAGCGAGGTGCCTGCACAGTGTGACAGCACAAATCAGCTTTATTTAGACATCAGTGCCCCTCCTTCCCCCCAAGCCAAAAATAAACCTCCCTGGGCCCTGCTGCAGGATCTTGGCTGTGGTAGGGAGGGGATCTGTCTGGAAGGCTGTCTTCAAAACAAACAGTGTCCTGGCTTTCTTCTGGGACCAAAACTCTTTCTGAGACAGCAGCACTGGTTACTGCAGCCCTCTGGATTCTGACTTCCTCACTGCCATTGCTGTGGAGGAGTAAAGAGGACAAGGGGCAAAAATAAAAAGCAAGGGGAAGGAATGCAAAACCAAACTAACGGAGTAACTTCTGCCATTGGCAAATTTTCATCTTCCAAGGTCAGCCATGATTATGTTTGGAGAGCACTTTGCTCTTTTTAGCAGTTTTGGCTATTGCTGCCATATGTACAAAGGACCATCTGGAAATCTGTTCCCAACTTTAGCAGGCGGTAACACCGAGCTGCCCCGGGCCCCTCTTTGCTCACTGGCTGCAGCAGCTCCACGCTGAGTGCTTGGGCTTCTGCTCGTGTCCCAGCGAGGCCGGGACTGGTACAACCCCATCAGGGTGTGCTCCCCAGGAATTCCCACCCTCTTTTAGGCATGGAGTTTGGGGTGGTCTGTTTTTGGGGTGCCTATTTTTTTATCTTTTTCTTTACTCCATGTGGTTGTTGAGCTCAGCTGGTGTTATATGTGTTTCATTTTCCAGATTAGAAAATGCTCAGAGGTATAATCAGGTCCTTCCACAGTATTTAATTATCCATAATTAAAGGCATCTACACAAAGCAGATTTTCAAAGACCATTCTTGTTACATTGCTAATGAATTAAGTAATTAATTGCCATTGAAAAAATACAATAGGAAACATCAATCTTTTGAAGTAAAGCATTTTTAAGGTGTTTTATAAAATCATTAACTCGCATCAGGCCAGTAGCTGTTCGAATGTCTAAATCCCCCTTCTGGCTTTAAAAAAAAAATCCTAAAGGACAAAATGAATGCAGGAAAAACAAGGCAGGGAATGCCTGCTGAAGAGTGTGGAAGCACTCAGAAATGGGGAATTTCCTTTGTAAGTCGCTGTCCATCACTTTGCTGCCCTGTCCCACAGTTGCCTCCCCCTGCCAGGAAGGTCTATACCACTAGAGAACACAGTTTGCAGCTTTAAACTTTCATGTTCTTGCAGGTTTCGTTAAATATAGTTGTCTGCTGGGTTTGTTTTCAGCAATGCCCATTCCCCTCAAGCAGGGCACTGTGCCCATGCCTCAGTTTCCCCTGTGCACTCCCCTGTCCCACTGGAATGCTGTGGGGATAATGGGCTCCTGTTCTGAGCTGTTTGGGTACTGTGGTGCCACTGAGACCAGAGGGTGAGTAATAGTTTTATCCAGTAATTAAGTAATAAAAAACAGACTGGCAGAATGAGGGGTAACAAAGCTTTCTGAAAGTTATGGGGGGAGGGCTGCAGAGCCACCTACATCCCAGCTTTCCATCACTCCTGGCTGCTGCCTGACAGTGCAGAGGAACTGTCCGATCCCCACACATCACCATAGTATCACATGGCATCTGCTGGAGTACAAAAGCCCATGTACATCATGGTTATGCCTTTTGTGGTGACACCCAGGATTACTGGCAAAGGAAAGGACAGTCCTTTTCCACTGGATGATTTCATTAAATACAACTATTCACATGCAAAACCAGCACGGCTCATTTTATTCCTGTTAGCAACCCCACTCTTTGCCTTCTCATCAGGAAGCACCGTGGAAATGCCATGGATACCATTAAATGCAGGTAACATAATGGGAAGAGCAAAATCTGGGGACAAAACGTGGATTAAAGCCACTTTTGCAGCTGCAGGAGAAATTGGGACAGGTCCCAGCAGAAGGGTTTAGAAGCCTGTTTATTCCAGAAGCACCAAGCTTTGCTTGTCTCATCTGTCTGTCATACCAAGGTGTGCCCGTCCTTGCAGTGCTTTGCTCTCGCCATGTGCGCCCTCAGGATCCATCCAGCCATCCTGCCCTGCCCCTTCCACCCCCTCCTCCTCCTCCTGTTTACCCAGGAGCTGCAGATTTTGGCACAGCAGTGCCATGTCTTGCCTCTCTAACACCAGGCTTATTAATTGCTTGCGGTGGGGTTGGAGGGGAGATGTTTTCCTGATTTTTGTTTTCCATGCTACAGACAGGGAATTAAATTCCCCAGACAAATTAAGGAGTAATGTTTCTACCATTGTGGTTATTCCCTTTCTATGAGTAATCAATCATTTGTATGGATTTGCATAAAGTGGGAGCTCTGCCACTAGAGCCCAACCTGAACTTATAGGGATGAAAACCAGGCAAATCCAAAAGCTGATGCCACTGGGCTCTGTTAAATGCCCTCCAGAAGATCCATACTTTGACTGGAAGGGGAACCTTTGGTGACTGACAGGCTTTTAGTTGTTATACATCTATGTATTCATTAAATTCACCTTTTACTTGGGTCTCCCCCCCATGGCCATCATTTCTGTGTCTGTCATCATGGAGGCCAGGGGACTGGGAATGGTGGTGAGGACAGCAGGAGATGGGTTTGCTGTGTCACACAAAGTGTGTAAATTGGGTTCTGCTCAAAATCATCAGCAGAAAATCCAACAACTCAAACACGAGCCGAGAGTAGAAATAAATGGTTTCCACAGCAGCTCTTTCCTTACATGGAAAGTTTTATCTTTGCTTTGAAGTCCCATTTCTAACACAGTCCCATATTCAACACCTTCATCGGAAAAATCTATCGCCAGGTGGAAAATAGAAGCAGGCCCATGTTCACACCCTCAAAGTGTCCCATTTATTCCACAGCAATCCCACGCTGATCAGGGTTGTGGTGGAGCTGTTCTTCAGACAGGAGCTGGAGGTTCATCCTGATCACCTGGTTTCCCTTGTTCCCCTGGGCAGGGGGTTTGTGCAGAGGCTCCCTCGGGGCACAGGCAGCCACTGCTGCTGCAGCTCCCTCATTCAGCGCTGTGCTGGGTTTGCAGGGGACTCCACACCAGTGTGAACAACCCAGATAAATGTGTAGCAATCTTGGTTCTCCCACACATTTTTTCCTCCTGTTTTGTACAAAACGAGCACAGTCACAATTTCCACTTCATTTATGACTGATCTGAAAAAAATCTCCACCCCATAAAACATCATGCACAGCTGTAGTGACCAAGTTAGATTCAATTCTGGCTTTATATGAGTTGATGTGCAGCCAGCTCTCTTCCATACATCATTTGTGATTGCAGTTAAGCATGAAATACTGTTTTAATTCTTACACCAAATGTGGGATTTTTTTTCTGAAGAAAAAAAGACATAAAAATGTTAAAATGGGCCATAAAAATCATTATATTTTCACATGGAGCTCAACCAAGAGGCGAATAAGTTGGCTAAAAGCTCAAAAGACCCGAAGAAAAAGCCCTGGTTGTTATTCTTTTGTTGTTAACCTTCCCCTTTGAATGGAGATGCCCCAGGCAGGGAGCAAAGACCTGGCACTTTGGCAGCCAGGGGCTGTTTTGGCACTTGCTTCCCTAGATAACGATTTCCTCCCACAGCTGCCTGGACAGAGACTTGTGGCTGCCTGCTGGAGCTGCTGCTCCCCAACAGTGCCTTGGAAGCTGCCCCAAAACCATTGCAGTGGGCAGGGTGAACATCCAGACAGGTTCCCAGCCAAGTTTCTGCTCTGCATCCCAACTCCTTTCTTGGGTGACGTGGGAAATCCTGGCTCTCAGTGCACAATCACCTGGGCTTGTTGTCCCATGTTGTTCCATGGCTGCTCCTGGGAGATGGTGAGGCGAAGGCAGCAGAGCCACAACAGCACATTTTATGTACACAAATGACATTTTCTTCACTGAAAGGTTTAGTCTCTGGGAGGTCCAGCCTTTCTTCCCTTTGGCTGTTGATTCTACTGGTAATGTTGCTTGATGATGCAATAGTTTAATGGTAGTTTTATTAATTGATTTCTTTTAAATTATTCTATTTGATACAAGCTCCCCCCCCAAAAAAAAACCCCGCCCAAACAAACCCACCTCACCTTATTTGCCATGTTTGAACCATTAAAAAAATTAATGCACCTTCAGCATAGTTGGATTTCATTTGGGGAAATATCTACTTAGACAACTTTTTAAAAGGCTATTACTTACCTGAAAGGTTACAATGACCTCAGTGTAGCTTTCATTGCCCACAATTACAACCTACCTGTATTTTTAAAAAAATCTATGGTATTTTTCCAAAGCTTTATGCTGCCTGCAAAGAAATTTTTAAGAGCTAATCCTGTTTGTTTGCTCAGGTAAATGTTGAAACACATTTCTCCCTTAATAGATGGTTACTGCTGGCTTCTTCAACCCTGAGTGTGCACAGTAAAAACCTGATTCCAAAAAGCTGTTTTGGATGCACAGTTCCTGCCTGTGCCATGCTGAGCCCATTGCCTATGCAGGTTTTCTACCATGAGCTAAGCTTTTCCGTGCTGATCAAGGTATTTGCACACACATATCCTTTTAAAATGAAGAGGAATTTGGTGTGCAAATCCCATAGGAGACTTTGAAAATGCCAACCTGCATTTTATATTACAAGAAGCAGGGAAAGCCCTTTATTTGCAGCTCGGTCTGGAGCCTTGGGAGTTGTTCTGCTGCTGTCTGGGCGCTGATCCTGCGTTGGCTCCTCTGTGACTTTGGTGGCAGTGGGTCCAGTTCAAGTCTTCAGAAGTGTCCAAGGCCAGGCTGGATGGGGCTTGGAGCAACCTGGGCTAGTGGAAGGTGCCCCTGCCCATGGCAGGGGGTGGAACAAGATGAGCTTTAATGTCCTTCCCAACCCAAACCAGCCTGTGATTCTGTGCTCAGCCTTGGGCTTGGTCCTGTTGTCCTGCTCATCCCACAAGCCCAGGGGATGCAGAGTGCAGTGGGGCTGTAGTTTCCAGCTGGTGCTTTGGAGCTGTGGAAGGGCTGCTCTTTGTTCACTGGGTGAGGGATGGTCTCCAGCCTGTCTGCCCAGCTCAGATCTGTATCGGTGCTGGTGGATGTCACTGCTCTCCGACAGACTGCCTTTAAATTGCACCCATAGATCTTCCCTGCACCAAAAGATCCTTGCTCCACTAGTTAGTGATGCCTGAAGTTATGTCTCCACATCAAATTAAGTAACTGGGCTATCAATAAGGAGGAGTAATGTGGTGTATTCCCTTCTGGATGTCTCCCTGTCCCTCATTTGTTTGCTGCTCCTGATTAAGACAGATAACGAGCCATCAGTAATTTTCTGACTGCGGTGCAGAGCAGTGAGGATTAAATCAGTCTGTGTCACTGGGTGCCAGGCCATTATTTAAGGAGCTCCAGTGGGTCCCCTGCATTCATTAGACTCCAAGGCAGTGGATGCTTGGGATTGTCTGAGCAAAGCCTGGATGATGTGAACATTTCTGCATGGGGAGAAGCACGAGGGGATGTGGGGCCACCAGGAGATCCCTGTCCCACTGGGCTGGCTGGGAGCTGCTGGGGTGTTTGTTTAATCTTTGTTGTGCTGGCTGCATTGCTGGCTAAATCAGTGGAAGGCTCCCTATGCCCTGAATTGAGCTTTTCACCTCCCTCTGGCCTTTTTTAATGCATTCCTTCTAATGATGTAGGGCTTGCTTAGAGTGAGCAACTTGGAAACAATTTGGACAAGGATACTGCATATATATATATATATATTTAATGCAGAGATTAAATAACTTTTAGGCATCTTCAGGCACCCAGTAATGTGAATTATGGCTGGAAAAATCTCTCCTGTAAATAGGCAGTACTTGAGAAGAGCTGTTAGCATCATCTTGTGAGCAGTGAAATATGCAGGAATGATGGAAAAGAGCTGCAGATAAACTTCAGAGCAGATTAATTCTATGGAGCAATGGTCCACAGGATTGAAAGCTTCTGGGTCTCTAGAAGGTACCACCAGAAGACTCTAGGAGCTTTTAGCCAGAGCCAGTGGGGTTTGTCCACAGGTAAAAAAAAAAAAAAAAAAGGACCTCATTTTGCAACATTTTAGAGAACAGAGTGAAACTGGGGGCATTTATTGGAGGTGCCATCTATCCATGGGGCTTTCTTGGGGGATTTTAAAATACAAACAGCAACCCAAAAAAGGTGAACAGAGCAATTCCTGAGCTTATGAATGGCAGAGGGGTCAAGGGGAGCCGCCACGAGCCCTGTGCTCACTCACACCTCCTCCCCAAGGCTTTCCATGCCTGCCTTGCTTTTTATCCTCATGGGGGAGAATGGGACAAAACCCACAGCGATTTCATCCCGGCACCCTCTCGCTCATTGTCCCGTTGACAAAAAAAAACAGCGCTGCTTTTGTCTTCCTTCCCCCCCCCCTTGCCCCCGACACACCGCGAGAAGGAGCCGCTCTCCTGCCAGATGGAGGCACTGCCGCGCTCCTGGCAAATTCCCAGCAGGTATCAGCGGCTGGCGCGGGGGAGAATTAGCAGACCGTGGCTTGTTTGTGCCGGTGACCAACTTTCACCTCCCCGCGCTGCAAACACGGCTGTGCTGCAGCACCGCACCTCCGCGCTGGGATGTGCGGGCCGTGAGCCTTGCCCTGCACAGGGCGGTGATCCCGGGGGACAGGGCTGACACCCCCGGCATCCCTCCCTCCCTCCCCGGCGGACAGGGCTGACACCCCCGGCATCCCTCCCTCCCTCCCTCCCCGGCGGACAGGGCTGACACCCCCGGCACCCCCCCCCCCCGAAAACGGAGCGGCATCGGGATCTTACTGGGGTGATGACTGAGGCATTGATGCAGCCTCTGCATGTTAGGAGAGCTCGTCTGCTGCTGGAGAGGGTGAGCGGGCTGGAAAGGGGCTTCCAGTCTGGATGTTTATCTGGATGGGGACACTGACCTGAAACAGTCCCCTTTCCGCTCTTCAGGAGCCCCTGTGCAGGTTGGATGGTTGGGTGCGGATGGATTTAGGAGGCCAGGGGGTATTTTCACCTGGTGTTTGTACTGGGAGTGTGCAGGATGAATAGTTGTCCACTAGTCTGCAAAGAGCTGCGTCCGCCATGGTCCGGAGGACATGGCCATCACCTCCAGGAGCAGGGAGGAGGCAGAGCCACAGCACTGCCTGCCCTCCTGCCACCTCCGGGAAACCATCAGCCACAGACAGGATCAGAGCCGGCCATGGCTGCGTGTGAACTCAACCTCCCAAGCCATGGCCCGATACAACCTCAGGCTTCAGTCTGAGCCAGGATCTTCGGCTTCAGCCTCTCTCTGACACAATAAAGCTCCAGGGTTGTAATTTTCAGGTGGGGTTTTCAGCTCCCCCTGCAGAGCGTCGCCAAATTTAATTTGCAGCAAGGCAAAGCTCAGCATCACCAGCTGATTTCTTTATGTCTCACCTCCAGCTTTGCCTGCTGCCTTCTCCCACCAGGAAGAGCGGGACTGGCATTCTCCATACCAGGCAGTGAAAACAAAACTCCTTCCCTCCCTTACTCGTTAATTGAAGCCACAAATTGAGCTCTTTTCTTGCAATCTGAAGTGATCACATAGATAGGGGTGATAGACCTAAAGGAACATTTGAGAAGATCCTGTAGGATCAGCAGGGAGGAGCCTTGGTCAGCTCCAGGAATGAGGGCCATCATTAAAAACAAGGTGCAGGTTTTTCTTCCCTCCTGAGCACAGAGTTCAGCCTGGACATGGAAAAAGTCCCAAGGTACAGGCCATTACCTCTGTGACAGAGCCTGGGGATCGCTTGTATTTCTGCTGTGGTTTTTCCCTTTTCCTATTGGGGATCCATGAGCGTCCTTGTGCAGGTTCCAGGTGTAATCCTCACTTCGTGCTGAGTGATGCTGGAAGCAGTGGACACCAGTGCTGGAGACCACATGGCTTGTGGTGTGGGATGGTCATGGTGAAGACTGTGAGATGCCTGTTTAGTGGAAAGATGGAGAGAAAAATCCACTTTCCCCCTGGGAAGACACTTGGCCATGCTTCCTAAAAACATCTTACCCAGTTCAACTGCCTTCGTGGTAAAGCTCCAAAAGCAAGGTCATTGAGCTGAGTGAGCATCCATGGGGATGTTTTCAGGATTTATCCATTCCTAGATACTGTGGATACACCACTGTTTTCTGCTTATCCCTTGCAATTTTAATTGTGGGGCACACCATGTGGGAGCCCGAGGCATGGCTGGCTGAATACAGCTATATAAACCAAGCAGATAAGCGTAGCTATCAACACCTCTCTCCTTGATGTTATCCATTGACTGAATCAGCTGAATTCTCTTGGAGTCAGCTTTCTTATCTCCTAAAGGGACGGGGAGCCTCTCAAAGGAGTGGCAGGAGACATAGGATTATCATTGGAAAATATTTAACTGAGAGGAAACTACCACTCCTGCTGAAATCAGAGGTTGCACCATGAGAAGTTCCGGGGGAGGTGATGAGCTTTGTGTGGGACAGACACTCCCCAGGGCAAATCTGAATATCACAGTTGGCCTGAATTGAGTTGTGCTTGCTGTTTGATTAACATTTGGTTTCCTTTTACTGCTTCTTTGTGCACACAAAGCTGAATTCAGAGCTGCTGAAAGCCAGGGGCAGAGCCACTGAGTTCAGTAAAACCCATCTGGGAGCTGGGGGGGGGGCACTGGTGTTCAGAACCAAGCGACTCCCTGGCATCAGCAGGACACCATAAGCTCATGGTGTTGGAGAGAAAGTGTCCCCTCCAGAACAGGGGTGCAGGTCAGCAGCACAATGTGGGTCATCACCCAAGGAACTGGGCTGAGCCATATGGCTGTGAAATTGGCCGTCACTGCCCCCAGACAACAAACCCTATATGATTTTTTCACATCTCTCCCATCAAATCAGCATCTGAATGTCCCTAATATATCTCCATAAAAATCTTCACAGCTGTTCTAGCAAACAGCCTGGAGTGCTGTGGGTTTTATGAGTATTAACTATGTTAAGCAAAGCAAATCTCACAATTACATTGTCTGTGGGAGCAGCAAACTTCTCCCATCAGTCTCCCTGAGCGAGGAAAAAGGGTGATTAGTGTCCTGTTATCATCACAGTCGTGGTTTAAGATGCTTTTACCAAGAGCAGGACGACAGCCCTTGCCCAAAGCAGCTTCTTGTTCCTGCTGCTATTATCATAAGTAACCTGATGTTCTTGACATGTCTTCAAATGTTTCTGAGCAGCGTCTTCCTTTGAATAATAATTTAAGAAACCCCCCATGTTGCTGATCTGTCTCATCCTTTGTGGGGGTTTTCTGGCATAGATTTGGCAGACCTTGGTCTCATCCTGTTCCTCCAAGCAGCCACAGTGGGAAAAGATCAGGACAGTCCTGAGCAGTGCTGTGCTGGGCCTCTGAGCTTTTGAAATGTTGGGAGGGGAAAAGGATATTAAAGAATTCAGGGCAGTCTGTTGAGCTTTGCTGTAGAGCAAAGAAAGGACTTGGTTTCTTGCTGTGGGCTCTGGTTGTGCCTTTAGGGGTTGCACATGGCAAAGCCACACAGATCCCCCCGGTGCTGGATGTTCTCTCCACCAGGAGCTCCCAGCTGTATAAACCAGAAAACTCCCTGGTGACTTGTGCCATGGCCCAGACAATGCCACAGGCCTGGGGCATACTTGCACCTAAATTTCAGCTGTGCAGTGTCTGTCCTGCAGTGTCTGTCCGAGTGCCTCTGCCGATGTCTCTGCTGTGGGTGTGGTGGTCGCTGCATCCCAGTGTGAAGGTGTGAGAAGTTTAAATGCAAAAGAAAAAAAGGCAGGGAGGGGCTGGCTGATAGTGGTTATGCTGGAAAATGGGATTTTGGGCAGTGGGAATTTAAGTTGAATTGTCACAAACGTGGAGTGTGGAAATTTTGCCTTCCCTTAGAAACCCATGTTTCTGTAGGGATGGGGACAGCGGAGTGGGGGAGAGGGTGCAGAAAATCTCCACCCAGCTCACTGTGTTTTTTTCTCCTCAGTTGAGCCTCTGAGCACAGCTCCTTCCTTAGGTGTGCTCAGGTGATCCTGGCCAGCCTCCCAGCTGTTTAGGGATTACTTTTGTTCCACATGACCTCCTTGGGGAAGCTCCAGACCTAGGGCTGCTGGTAGGAGGAAGGGCAGCTGTGGCTATGGTGGAACAGCCATGGAATGAATGGGCAGATGAGGAGGATGCAAGGAAAAATAAGCTTTTCCCCAGCTGGCAGCACCCCATCAGCCAGTCCCACTTCGATCACCTTTGGCTGAGTGACCCCTGCACCAGTTCAGTGCAGGGATGCAGCCAAAACTCCATGATGGGGATGTGAGGTCCCCAAAGCCTGGCTGGGAGGCAAAGTTGGTTCTCCTGAGTGAGCAAACCTGCTTGTTCCTGTCACTGCCGGCCTCCCTCCTGTTCCCAGCCATGGGAACGGGCTGGCCCTGCTATAAATCCAGAGAAGGCTGTGTCTGGAGACAGGTGTGGGTGTCCAGGAAGCACTGGCTTCTCAAATGAGGTGATTAACAGGCAGCCACAGGGCAACAAGAGAGAAAATAATCTTCCCCTTTCCTTGCCACCCTCATCTCCAGAGGAAGCTTTTTGTTTAAATTGTAATGAAAAGGCATATTTTTTTGCTCTGGGAGAGCAGAGCAGGCTGTTGTGTGGAGGCTGCCCATGCTGGGCATTCCTGACACTGGCAGGCAGTCAGAGCATCCCATTAGAGAGGGACAGGTACTTATTTCATTTCAAATGCAGCTGGATACAATTATTGGCATTTTCATTGTGTTTGAACCCTAGACATTTAACAACAGCAAATGAGCAGACCTGGCCCCCGCTGGGTGCCACAACACACCACCTCCCACTGGGCTCCATGAGGCAGAGAATTAAATCTGAGATGGAGAGCAAAGGGACCCAAAAGCTGTGGGAAAGTCTGACAACCCCAGTGGGTTGCCAGAAACATACCCCAGGTGGGATGGCAGCCTTTCCAGCCGGGACCGCATCTTCAGGAGAGATGTCAGCATTTCTTGGGAAATCTTCAGCTCCTGGCCAGATTGGGCCATAACTTTTTTAACCACAGCCCTGCAAAGGAAAACACAGATACCATGTGTGCACATGTAGAGTTGGACTGTTCTGTATCCCTGTGTGTCCTTGGCTGGTAAGTCTTGGCTTTGAAGTTCTTTGCAGTGAGGTTGGAGAGGCCCTCTGGAGCTTGTCCAGCCCAAAGCCCAGCTCAAGCAGACTTAACAACATCCCCACTCCCAGAGCACTGCTCCTCCACTGCCAGCACACCTGTGTCACCTGAGCTCTGGCTCAACAAGTGGAGTTGGATCTCTGTCTGGAGCAAAAGCCTGCTTCTTCCTGGCATCCTGATGGATTCACCTGCTGGCTAGGCAAAGGAGGAGGCATCATGGAACACACAGACCTTCCCAGTTCCACAGCCTGCCTTCCCAGGTTCTGCCCATGGAGGGAAGCAGCAGCCCTGGGGAACACCCCGTCACCCCAGATTCTGGTGCAGGAGCCATCAGAGGCAGCTTTCTCAGGCCCTTCTGTTGTGGCTTCCTGAAGATGGATGTGAAATATTGCTGTAGGAGCTGACCTGCATTTGAAGAGGCCTTTAATGAAGTCAGGAGGTTGCTTAAACACGAATACGACTCAGGCACCCTGAATGGTCTGGTTAAGCCCAGCCCTGTCAAACTTATGGTGTGTTGAACACAGGGGTACTGAGGAGCATCTTAATAAAGTCAGAGCACTAATAAATGAACTGAACACATCTCTGAGACTATTAAACATGAGACCCCAGAACTGGGTTAGGTACAGCTCAGCCTGTTTCCAGTCACATGGGGACCCTTTTTTCCCTTTCAAACAGCCTTAAGCCCAAGACTTAAGCAAGAATTCACCATAATTTCATGTCTGTGCACACTCTCGTCTTTGGAATGCACTTCATGCACTGGAGGCACAGATTAGAACCAGTGGCATCCAAGGGGTGACATTTGGGAGCAGCATTTGAGCCACAAGACACCTGTCAAATGTCTTTGTGCTTTCCCAGTGCTGTGAATGCGACTGCCTCGGATTGTGTGTGTGCTGCTGGCTGTGACAGTAATTCCTGGCACCAAATGATGCAGGAGGGACAGGGGAGGAAGGGAGGACTTGCAGCTGGGCAGTGGGTATTTGTGGGGCTTTTACAAGAGGGAGGAAAGGGCTTTAAGGTCCATTCCACCCCAGCCATTTTGTGACTGGGAAATAAGATTCTTGCTGACCTGCTGCTTAGCTTTGATATACCGTGTAATAAAGAAGACAAAAAACACCCCCAAAACAATAATGAGCGGATTAAAGGAATTACCCTTGAGAAAAAAGAATAGATTTCTTTAGAAGGCTTATTTGAGAGGTGAATAATTTCACTAATTTGATGCTACAGCTCATTCATGGTTAATAGCCCCAACTGCTGGAGGGGTCCCTGGGGTTACCTGGTGTTGCAGCACTGCTGCTGTGGGGGATGAATTTGGTCCCTGCAGCTCAGTGCAGGCTCACCACACTGGAGCAGCGAAGTCTGGGCTGTGTCCTGATGCTTGTCCTCATGGTCTTGTCCATCTCACAGGCAAATTAAGGAGAAAAATTAGAGAACAACTGAACTAGAAACAAGCCAAGTGCATCGATGGGGCATCCCATGCCATTTGTTGCAGGGGTTGGGTGCAGAAACAGAGAAGGAAAATTCTGAGGCCTTGTTTTTTCCTTTAGTGTCTGAAGGCATCCAAAAAAGCAAGACAAATGAGACAAGTGATGGGTGTGGGGCAAAGTCTCGGCACTGAGCAGCTGAAAGGAGCATTGCTGGGATTTCGGCAGTGCTGTGGCACAGTGAGGGGTGGGTGCTGAGCACCTCACTGCTCGCAGGGGCTGGGGCAGAGCTGCTGCAGCCCGTTCAGAACCAAAGACGTATTTATCTCAGTTGCCCACGTGTGTTTTTGCAGGTCCGAACTGCTTTGCAGGAACCACGATCATTCCCGCCGGCATCGAGGTGAAGGTGGACGACTGCAATATCTGCCACTGCCACAATGGGGACTGGTGGAAGCCGGCGCAGTGCTCCAAGCGGGAATGCCAGGGCAAGCAGGCTCTGTAGTGGGACCGACCGCCCGCCAGCGCCAAACAACCCGCTGGGGACGATGAGGAAGGAACGGCCTCGATGCTGCCCCCGCGTCCGACCTCCCGCCACTGCGACAGGGTCACCAGCAAAACCTGCGAGCGTTCCACACAAGCAGAGATTTGTACCCACGGGGAAGGGTCTCCCTGTGCCCCCTCCTGCTCTTCTCTGGCTTTGCACACTATGTATCTGGTGTCTAGGTATCTCCTCTGCTTTTGTAATTACCAGTGCTTGGGAGGGATGCAGTGGTCAGGTTTGGGAAGGAAACAGGAGAACAGCCCATGCAAGTTCTTGGACTGGTGATGCCTTTGGGCCGACGATTGATTCACCGCTCTCACTTTCTACGGTATGGATCGTGGGGTTTTTCACATTTATTTATTTAAGGGTTTTTTGCTATTGTGATTTTTTTTTTAAAGCCTCTTCCTAAGCTGTGATCATTGGGACAATACAGCTGCGAGTGAAGCGATGGATGGAGCATTTTTATTGTGTCTATAAGCGGGAGTGGCACTAAGGACAGGAGGGAGGTAAAAATTAAAAGGGGAGCAGGGTGTTAAAAAAACCCCAACTGGAATGTAACCTGCAGCAGGACTGAGGTAGATGCACAGGTATGGACCGGACAGCCAAGACACAAAGCTGTATCTGTGTTATACTTTCTCCACTGAGTGGGGACAATAAAGTTGAAGACACTTACACATCACCGTGACCTTGATGGGAGCAGGAGCCCACCCTGGCTGTGTGGGCAGGGCATGGCAGGGCAGGGCAACCAGGCAGGAGGGGCTGGAAAGACACCAAGAAAGCAACATCTTACCTGGGTGGTCTTCGTGTGAGGGCTGGCTGGGCATTGTGGTGAGGGACGAGGGTCCCACCTGTTCCCGGTCCTCGGGCTGAGTGTGTGCCCACCTGCCTGGTCGTGTCCCTTGGTGCCAAGGCTGCCCCTGCTGGAGCCAAGGGCAGCGTTTCATTGCCTCCAGCAACAGCAGGTCACACTGAGCTGATCCCCACACACGGGGGTTTCCAGGAATGTCCCCTAGCACTAACCTGGCTCAGCTGGCAGGCAGACCTTTTGCTGGAGCAGGAGGGAGTTGCCCTGGCTCTCCCTGGGAACATCCATACTGCATGGGGGGATGGGGCTGGGCTGGCCACATCCATGGGAATTGGCTCCTGGTGAGGGGTGCCTCTGGGGGCAGGTCCATGCCTGCCTGCCTGCCAGGAGGAGATCCCCACCTGCAGTCGATGGACCCCATCTGGCTTTTTGGCTCTGGCACCTCCTGCTTTCTCAGGCTGCAGCTTCCAAGTGATGCTGTGAAAGAAAAACCACCCAAGTCATCTCCCTGCTCTGCCTGCCCAGGTGAGTGCAGGAGCCTTTCCCATCACTGTCCACACTTGGTTCCCTGCTTTTTTTGGTCGTGGCCATGAGGGTGACGGTGCTTATTTTGTTCAGAGTTCAGACTTCAGTCCAGCCCCTGCTCACAGCAGCGGTGGCAGCAGATCCCCCCCACGGCATCTTCCACCAGTAGATCAGCACATCGGGCTCGCTTCATACACACTGTTGCCTTTACATTTTTATTTCTTCTCCATTTCGGTGTTCCATGGAGGGCAGGGGTGGGATGAGCATGAGCACAGCAACTGCTGTAGTGCAGCTGAGCACTGGCTTCCTGCAGGCCGAGAATCAGAGGTGCCATCGCCACAATCCTGTGTGAGCTGTTGCCTGTCAATGACTATCCGGTTTCAAAATTTTCAAACAATAGTGTGCCTGAAACTAGTGAGGAAAAAACCAATCTGTAAAAATGGGGGGGAGGGGAGGTGTCCTAGAAACAATATTTGATGTGTAAAAGACTATATTATTAAAAAATTATTTTGTTAAATATAAAGTGTGTGAACCAGCAAAAACCCCAAAATTATATACTTGTGGTATATTTTACTCTGCTGATCATCAGCCCCTCAAGCTCCCAATTCCCCATGTCATCCCTTGCTCCAGCCCCTGGCTCTCCATGGTGCTGGTGAGTGTTGCTGGAGTAGGAGGAGTGGGCTTGGAGCCTGGAAATAGCCACAAGAGTCCCATGGACAGGATGTGTTGCCCAGAGAGCATCTCAGCCATAACTCAGTAAAGCAGCTTTGCTTTGCCAAACCGGGATTCCCTTTTTGGGAGCTGCCATGGACTGACACGGCTCCCAGGCTCTCGCTTTAACCCCCATCTGGTTTTGCCTTTTTCTGGTGCCATTTTTATATTTGATGCCATTTCCTGAACATGGAAATTTGCTTGCAGTTCACAAACTCCATTTGGTACCTCCAGATGCATCATTATTTACACTGATTAGTAGTTACTCCAATTAATTACAGCTTAATTACTGTAGTTAATGTTTGTACAGTGCTTGGAACAAGTACAGCTCTATACGTGCCACATATTATTATTTTCTTCGTTATTAATTAAGCACCATCTCCATTCCATGCTGTGCTACTTCATTATTTCCCAAGGAGTCACTGTAGCGCCCTTATTCCCACCCAGGAGTGCTCTTCTCCCAGCTGCCACCAGGATGCTGCGGTGCTGGACCAGCATGGGACGAGCAGTGGGATTGCTAAGCAACATGGGAATGCTTGTTTCTTTCCCTTCACCCTTTCAGAGCACTGTGTCTCAAATAAATGGAAAATAAAAAGCTGATGGCATAAAATAAAAAAAAAAAAAGGAAAATAAAAAGCTGGGGACATGTCATGGACCTCGCACAGGGAGCTGGAGTGTGCGGGTGGGTGACATGAGGGAAAGCCCTGCAGCTCCCATCACACAAATGTCTGCAAGGTCTCCATGAGATGCTTGCTGGGACCACAGAAGGGATCTGATTCCCCCAAATGCAGTGGTGCCAGACACACAGTCCTGCTGAGGGATCCCACAGCTCTCCCCATGCACCATGGCGTCAGCAGGGCAAGGTCTGGGATCGCAGGGAGAAGCAATAGGCACAGAACAGATTTTCCGGGAAAGCTTCCATTCTTCATGTGGAAGAGTTGCCAGTCATAGGTGGGCAGTGTTTCCACAGCACTGGTGTGCTTGGAGCAGTAGCCCCAAAAATCATTGCCTCTGGCTCTGCTTCCTCTCAGCCCATGTCAGGCCGGGGTGGATCCAGAACTGAAATCCCATCAAGCGCTTTCCAGAGACACCACAGAGTTTTCATTGTCATCCCAGTCTCCTTCCTTTCTGACTTTTTTTTTTAACATTGTAGTTCATTTCTGCCTTTAATTAATCACAGCTCTGGGCCAGCCAGACCCATTAACTACTCTTCTCATTTAGACCTTTCAGAGATGCAGTTGCAGATGCAATTTAATTTGTTGACCTGTGATCGATAGCAATTAATACCATCTCTTTAATCTTGTTGAAAGGTTCATCTTGGGCTTCTCGAGACTGCCAGCTGAAGGGAAAGGTGCCTGACACATATGTTATTAGATAGGGGAGCACAACCTACTCCATGGGCACCGTCCTTCCCGTCCCTCAGGCTGACACTCTTCAAAAATACAACAGGTATTGGTGAGATGGAGAAAAGAAGGTGGATAAAGAGGTAGACAAGAGCAGGGGGCTTGGTAGGGCAGAAAGGTAGGGGAAGGTAGAGTTGATGGGTTGGAGAAATGAGGGATAAAGAAGGGAGATGAGGGGAGAAAGAAATTATATAGCCTAGGAGATGTGGCTAGAAAAGGGAGCCAAAAGGACTTGAATTGGAGCAGAAGAGCACGTCAGAGAGTGGAGAGCTTGGAGGCAACACCTTCAGCAGGAGTAGCAGAGAATTTTGCAGAAGAAACAGACCCAGAGCCAGAAAAATGCTCCTTCCCCCTGGGGTTCCTTATGCCCAAGCCCCACTCCTTTTACATGATGCCATTTTTTGCCCCCCCAAGTGCAGCAGCTGTGTACAGCTCCCTCCTCCTCCCAGCAGTGGGAAGGCCCACCCTGAGAGCATCACCTTTCCCTGTCCTCATTAATATGCCATTACTCAAGACTGTTGTATAATTAGTGGATTATTTCCTGCACACCCCGGGGAGGGGGGGCTGATTCAGCTCCAGATCACCTGCGGAGCATCAGCGGGATGATGCCGTTCTCCCCCAGGAGCTGCCAAGGCACGCTCAAAAACAGGCTAAGGCTGGGAAAATCCTGGATTTTGGGTACTCTTCATCCTCCCAGTGCTCCTTGAGTCAGCAGCATGGACTGGCTTTAGTGGCACACCACGAGCCGAGTCCCCTGGTGACCATCCCCTGGCTCAGATGTTGTGGCCACCCCCACAGCCACAGCTCTGCTAAAGCTAAAGGCAAAGAGCAAATCCTCAGATTCCAACACAGCAGCAGCCAGGAGGTGTTTGTCTTTGGTGGCTGCTAAAGGGGAAAGAGGGCCCATCTACCCTCCTTCTAGTGTGGAAGCTCAGCTTTTAAAACACAGGATAGAATATATGGAAAGGAAGTAAGTGACTGTATTTATATATTTAGGACCATGGAATGATTTGGGTTGGAAAGGACCTTTTAAGGTCAGTTTAATATACCACATTGTATTTTTTTGTATTTGCAGATATACTTCCTACATTTTCAGAGGGATTTTTTTTTAGGCAGTGTAGCTTTTCACCATGACTAACTTCAGTACCTAAAAGAGGTCTGCTCTCAGAAGATGCCAGTTCATGCCCCCACTCAGCCACACACAGACAAAGGGATAGTTATGCACTAGAAAATTGGAAGGAAAGACAAAGTACAAAGGAAAGCTAAGTCAGGCTGGCACGGAATTAGATGGTGCCCCCCCAGCACTCTTGGTCTCCTCCCTGCCAAGGCTGTGGGACAGGTGATGGTTGCAATCACCTGCAGAGGTGGCCTCACCTTTTGGACATTGATGGCTGTTCAACGAGACAGACAAAGCTTCTCCTTTCTCACGGAGTTCGTGTCCTCTGACCACACTGGCCCCTGGGGGAATAGAACCACAGATTAGTTTGGGTTGAAGGGATCTCAAAGACCATCTTGTTCTACCCCCCTGTCGTGGGCAGGGACACCTTCCACTACCTCAGGTTGCTCCAAGCCCTGTCCAAGCTGTCCTTGGACACTTCCAGGGATGGGGCAGCCCCAGCTTCTCTGGGCAACCTGTGCCAGGGCCTCACCACCCTCACAGGGAAGAGTTCCCTGAATTTAATTAATTAATTCTTTTAATTAGTTATCTGCATCCCTGGGAGCTGTCAGTTGATACTTTCGTGGCACTGGGCTTCCCACAGAAGAAGGCAAGAGGGTGGGTATAGTATGTATATATAACACCAGGGGACATTATCTGACAGTTTCAGGGCATCCTTCCCAACTCAGTCTCTGATCCTCGGCTCCTGCAGCATCCCTGCTGTGGGTACATGTGCCTGACCCTTTCTGCACTTTGCCCCATTTCAGTGGCCCAAGCAGTCAGGTGAAAGGAGGCTTTACCATGTGACTTTATGATGTTGGTGTCAGATACAGGAGATGGGGATCTGGGGAAAGAAGGGAGAGAGAGAAAGAGCAAGAGCTATTTAGACTTGTTTCAGTGGGACAAAGCAGGATTTCAATAATAATTAATGCCACCATTAAAGATCCTCATTTAGATTGTAAGGCATCTGGCACTGGAAAGGACACAGTGAAGGTACTTGTGGCCATTAAACACACACAATGTTCCATGTGCTGTTCTCGTGGTAGTGATAACCCAGGAAAGCTTGAAAAGAAACCACCAGCCTGCTCTCCCACCGTCTTATACACAAGGACTATCCCGTTCCCCAAATGGATTATCTCTGCAGGTACTGCAGCATTGGCTTGGCTCTGCGTTTGGAGAAACAGCCAAATCCATGCCTAGGGAGTTTTGGAAAAAATCCTGTGAATCTCAAAGGCAAAATTCCAAGGAGGCAGGTGAAAAATGGGGCTCAACAGGCTTTGTATTGTCCTTACAAATTATGTATGATGAGCACAGAATCATAGAATAGTTTGGGTTGGAAGGGACCTTTAAAGTACTTCTCAATCCACCCCCCTGCCATGGACAGGGACACCTTCCACTAGACCAGGTTCCTCAAAACCCTGTCCAACCTGGCCTTGAACACTTCCAGGGATGGGGCAGCCACAGCTTCGCTGGGCAACCTGTGCCAGGGCCTCCCCACTCTGCCCACCAAGTACTTGGTTAAACATCATTTTGGATTAGCAGACAGGGACCAGTGGTCTTTGCTGTTTTCATCAGTCACCTGGCTTGGTGGATGCACCCTCTGCCTTGCTCAAACAGGTTTCTGGACTTCCTAGGCTCTGCTCTGTTCCTATAATTTGGCTGTCATTGCCATTTCTCTTTTTTTTTTCAAAGGACAAAAGCTTTGAGAAAGGAAGAGATAAAAATGTGAGGAACTTGCTCTCCTGCAAATAATCCACTCCCATACACGCTGAAAGGCTCGTTTTGCAGTCCATTAAGCTCAAGTTAATGCAGGTAAAGCATGTCTGGCATCGAGAGGATGGTAAAGGTTTCGGGCTTTAATTTTACTCAGATGGAAAATCCTCCACATTCCTGGCTGGTGTCGGCACTTCTGCAGCAAAGACAACAGGCCCCGCAGGAAGCATGAGGCCAAGGTTAAAGCACTTCTAAGTCAAGATGCAATGATACCCAAAGAAGCAATTTCCCATTGTATTGCGGATCTTCTGGCACTTTACTGGCATGAATAGAAACTGCGAGCGAAAGGGCTGCGTGGGGACCCATTGGAGCTGCAGATGGCTTTAAATTCCCCCTAACTTTCCCTGGATTCAAGGTTATTCTCCTGGCTTGCCTCAGGCCTGTGCACTCGGGCTAATTGCATTTCCAAACAAACAGTGGCAGTGCCCCTCCTTGCCCCGCCAGCGTGAAGGGAAAGCAAGTGGAGACGTGCCTGGGTAACAGAGCCTGTTTGCTGTCTTGCTGTGAAAGCTCCATGGGCTGTTTTAGCCCTCATGTTTTTATTTAAAACATCCTAAATCCCACTGCTTTTGTCGGCAGAGTGGAAAACAAGAAATAGGAGGAGGCATGGGAGCCTCAGGCAAAGGAGCAGGGGCACGTAGGGAAAGACAACCCTTAAAATTTCCGTGATGGTGAAAGAGTTTCCCTGTGGGAGGGGACAGCATGGGAAAAGTGTAGATCCCATAAGGCCTATGAGGTGGAGATACCACAAATGCCATGAGATGATGGGGTTTACCTGCCTGCTCCTCTTGTGTTCTTCTCAGAAGATTCAAGGCTGGTCTCCAGCTGGGGCTTGGGGATTGATGCATCATTTGCAGTCCCACTTCTCACCAAAACAGTGGCAACCTGGGCTCCATCCTCCTGGATTTGAGAAAGTGGATGGCAAGCCAAAGCCATCATTTCCTAGGCCAAAGTCCCCCAATGTTTGTGTGCTACCAGTTGCTGTGATGCCTTGTAGCAGAAGTACAGGAAATTTCTTCTGTGAAACCATGTCAAGAGCAGAAATAAGAAGTTAATGAATGGGAGACAAGATCTCGAGGGGTAGGTCAGTGTAGAAATAGAAACTGATGTGGATGCATGCCTGAATTCCTGACCAGGGAAGCACACACACATCCTTAGAAGGAGTTACAGCAGTAAGGGAACTGTCACTGGCCAGGCTTGGCCTGTTGCACCTCTAACCCTGAGCAGGGTGGAGAGGTTTTGAGAAACCCACACTTGTTTTATCATTTTGCCGGCCACACTCTTCAACCAGCATTACCCAGCCAGGGGCATTTGGCCCTAATTTTTGAGACTGAAGACACCATTTTGGGAATAAAAACACCTGTAGGAACATAACACATAGCAAAGATTTTGCTGCCTCCATCTGCAGGGGCCACCAGTGGGCAAGGGTGCTAGAGCCTTGTCCAAGGGAAGCCTTGAGGTATCCCAGTCTTTCTGTTATGTTTGCAGGGAAAAGAGGGACCAAGCAGGTTAGAAAACATGAAAAGACAGAAACGTGAAAACAACTGAGCCACATTCCCTCCAAACAAACAGAAATTTGGACCAGAACCTGCCCCTGGAGAAGATGCAGGGGTAAAACTTGGCCTCACGAGAGGATGCTGCATCCAGCACCAGCAACACCAGATTGGATCTTAAAAGCTCCATTCCTAGTAGATCTTAAAAACTTCATTCCCAGTAGATCTTAAAAGCTCCATTCCCCACAGGAAATTATTCCCAGGGGTATGAGCAAGAGGCACCTCCACCTGCTTTTCTCCTATCTATTTGGTGATAAATGTATGTTAATCTACACCACCTCTCTGACCCTGGGAACTTGTGCCTTTCACAGGTAAAAGTGAACTTGGTACTTTTGCAGATGTTATTTGGATGCACCAGGTCATACTGAAGTGACAATGGCTGGAAATGCAATATCAGGAGGATGGATCACACCAAAACCAGGGCCCATTTAGTGATATTAAATTAGCACAGAGCCTCTAATTCCTGAAGAGGAGCTGGTGTGAAAGTGATGTAACTGTCAATGCAATGCCTTGAGAGTTTTATTCTTACTGTTTTTTGCCAACAAACGTTTCATCCCTGCCCTGCTGTGGAAATGCTGCTCAGTAAAGGGCGAGGGCTCGCTTACCTGCAAAACAAGGGCTTTATTGCCTGCTCTGAAATAAATCATTTACAACGACAGCAAGTGGTACTAATAAAGTTGGGGGCCAGCAAATCTCAGGGAGCTGTGCTGCATGCCACCGTGAGGGAGAGTTAACTTTGGGAAGGAAAATGAAAAGTTAACCAAAAAGCCATTTCCAAGAGAAATAGTCCCACTGTAGATCATCACACTAATAAAAGTTACATGCAGTCATGTAACAGAAGGAAATTCTTCCTTCTTCTGGTCACAAATCATTTTAACCCCATTTGCTCTTGTTCTCAGGCCCAGAACACAGTTCCAGTCTTCTATCAGTCTTTTTGGTGGATTTATGCAGCTCTTTAACTGCTCACCTACTTCTCATCTCGGTCTTTTTGATTAGTGCATTACAGAAGCATAATTAACTTTTAAGAGGCAGATAGCAGGTTTGTTTTTTCTTCTGTGGATCACTTAATCAAAGGTGGGCCTGAGCTGTTCAGTTATAAGTGGAAATCTAGAAATGGAGAGCAGCCACATTTTCAGGTTGTGCTTTACATACCCAGCAGGAAACATTTTAATATAAGATTTTAAAGGAAAAGAAGGGATCTAAAGCATCAGTTTCTAGAAGAAGCCCAGCCTTTGCCAACTATCCTGCTTTACAAGTTAATTTTCTGTGGAAAAATAAAACCTACTGCAGTGTCAAAAAAGGAACAGAATTCCTGGGAAAACTTGACATCAGGTCATTGTCGGTCTTGGCAGAAAATGGAAAGTCTGGAGTTGGGGGCTGATCTTTGGCCTTGGTGACTGAGGAGTGAAGGGTTCTCAGGTGGACTCCTGCACAGTTTCAGGCTGTGGGAAATCACAGAGTGGTTTGGGTTGGAAGGGACCTCAAAGACCATTTTGTTCCACCCCCCTGCCATGGACAGGGATACCTTCCACTAGATCAGGTTGGTCCAAAGCCCCATTCAACCTGGCCTTGAACACTTCCAGGGATGGGACAGCCACAGCTTCTGTGGGCAACCTGTGCCTCACCAGGGAAGAATTTCTTTCTAATATCTAATCTAAACCTGCCCTCTGTCAGTTTGAAGCCCTCACCCTTGTCCTATCACTTCATGTCACTAAATGGCTTGTGCAGAAGTAAGGTGAATGTTCACGGTGAACAGATGGATTTTATGGGTTCATATAAAATTTCCATTCATTATCATAGAAACAATAAACACTGTGGGCTCAGCACTTCTGAAAAGCCAAGTTTGTGGTGTTTTCAAGACTTACATCCTGAACTGAGGGAAAGCAAAGTACCCAAAGTACTTTGATCTGATTAACTCCAGGGCTCTGGCACAAGCAGAGGCTGGAGCCTGTGTGTCTCCGGATCCTGCCACTGATGGCAGCCACCAGGATGAGAGAAGATGCAAAATGACAACAGAATCACAGGGTCATTTAGGCTGGAAAAGACCTCTGAGATCATCAAGTCCAACCTGTGACCCATCACCATCATTTCAACTAGACCAGAGCAGTGAATGCCACATCCAGTCTTTCCTTAAACACCTCCAGGGATGGGGACAGCTAAGACTCAAACCAATGAAGGAGGGCTCCTTCAAGGCAGAACACACCTCTGCCTTCTCCTCAGACAAACCCTTTGATGGACCCTCCCAAGGCACAAATCACCGTGTGTGTGCCATCTTTCTCAATGAAATGTTACTACAATAACAGATCTCAAGTGTCCCCTGAAGGCACGCTGCTCGATATTTATAATCACGTAATAAACACATGAGAAATGGCACAGTACAGCCCTACATAATCTATGTGCAATGATCCTTGGTGACAAAGTGTAAGTGACCAAATCCCTTTCCAGGACTAATGATATTTTGCTCTAGTAAGCCAGTGATATATCTCATATGGCAAAAATAAAGCACTCATGCATAAAATTAATACAGTAAGCTCTGAAGTCATAAAGCTTTCAGTCTGTGATATATTAGATGGGAAAATGACCGACCTGTAATTCAAGTTCTTCCAGTACCTTATTCCCGACAGGTTGTAGGGTCACCTGGGCATCGCATGATCAATCCAGGCTGTTCCAGGGATGAATTAATTACTCACCAATCAGTTTGGGGGCCCATTAGGGTCATGTGCATGGAAAGCCCTGAGAGGACACAGGTAGCAGCTTCTCCTCATAGAGGTCAAATGTTTCTGTTCTTTCCGAACCTGCATGAGAAAACTTAGAGCGAATTGCTTCCATCCATTTTCTTCCCATTATTCCTTCTAAAAGGGCTCATGATGCGACCAAAGGCATTTGGTCTAAGTGTATTGACTGAAGTATCTGGGCCTCTTTCTAGGCAAAGTTTCCTTGCTATCTAACAGCAGAAATACAGTTCCCATGTAGGCCTCCAATAAAAGTAGGAACAATTTGCTAGAAGTCCTCAAAAAGCACGACGGCAACAAGCAGCCTATGCCACACACTGCTCCTAGAAAACACCACTTTACTGTTCACTCCTGTGAGCCTCTGCCACACCTCCTGCACAGCAGCCACCCCAGCACAGTGGCAGGCTGGCTGCTGGCTGGCTCTTGGTTCTGGGCTTGTGTGCTCTGGCAGACTCACTCACCACACATTGCACAGCCCTCCAGGAGCCCCTGTAATGTCCTAGTCTTCTCTACCAGTGTGAGCTGCTGTCCAGGAAAATTTCTCCAGTCACCTTGAAAGAGTGAGGAACTGTCCAGAAAGTGAGAGCAGGGGCAGTGAATCAACCAGCAGTGTGACAAGCCTGTAGCTGAGTGAGGGCTGTGAAAACACATTGCCCCTGTGACTCCTGCTCCACGCAGCACCTCGCTGGGGCCCAGCGGAGAGCAGGACATAGGGCTGCAAACACAACCCCTTCATAGAGATATCACAGAATCTTCACAGAATGGTTTGGGTTGGGAGGGACCTTAAAGCTCATCTCATTCCACCCCCTGCCATGGGCAGGGACACCTTCCACTAGACCAGGTCGCTCCAAGCCCCATCCAGCCTGGCCTGGGACACTGCCAGGGATGGGGAACCCACAGCTACTCTGGGCAACCTAGTTACACTCAGTAGTGTCAGATATATTGATATTACCTCTCTGCAGGTGTGTTGCATACCTGTTCATTGCTGATTGCAGGAACTCGGGGATCAGAAATCCAACCCAAAGACAATTTTAAAGGTCCTTCTTATAACATCATGGACACTGCTTGCTCAGCTGGATGCAGCAGGGATCACACACAAGAAGACCCTGTAGACTCCATTGTTCTGCAATCCATCCCTTGTTTCAACCAGAGAAATAATTATCCTTTGCATATGAAATGATCAAAGTGCTTAAAAAAAAATCAAACTCCAGCTCCTCAATCAGGAAGGCTGCCAAGCTATCGGATCAATAGGTTGTTAGATACTTGAAGTATGGGAACATGTGAAAGCTATCAAATGATTTCTTTGTTAATAAACTGCTACAGTAATTACCATTAGAATAGGAATGGAAAGATATGGATCAGAAATGGAACGCTGTGAATGGTTTCTCATTAAGTGAAATTAAAGCCCATGGGATTTTTTTTTTCTTTTGGCCAGGACTCTGCAACGTTTTAAGCTGTTCATGCACCCAGCTTTGTCTACCCCCATTTCACCTTAATATCTTCAAATTAATGAGCCTTCAGTACAGAGATTTTTTCTCTACCTCCTCTCCCCCAGTGGCAGAGGGGGACAGGGAATGGGGGCTGCAGTAAGTTCATCACAGGCTGTCTCTGCTGCTCCTTGCTGTAGGACATGGGGAAAGCTTCTAGCAGCTTCTCCTGCTACCAAAACCTTGCTGTGCAAAGCCCCCCCACACAGAGACAGTCAGCATGAGAGTACCATGACCCAAATTACTAACTTGTGAAAGTCTGCTGTGCTAAAACAAGGTTTCACTTAAAGAATGTGGCAAGCTCCTCAACTCATAAACACATCAGGAGGCAAAACAAACAGCCAGCCCCCCTCCACCCCTCCTGCTTGCCACTTGTGATCATTAGAGTAATAGATTTTTTGCAGTGAAAAAGCTTGACCTTGTCTGAGGTGCAGGTCAGAGTCTGCAATGAGATACTCCCAGGGTTCAGCTTCGCTCCAATTAACGGGACAGGGATTGTCGTGCTGGCTTCAGTGGGAGGAGGGATAAAACCACTTGCTGCAGGTGGAGGAATAGTCTGGCTGTCCAAGCTCCCTCAGCTGCCCTCACAACAGCCCCAAATACCCTGACATTGCTCCTCCTTTACCCTGCCTGCAGCTGAGAGCACACAGCTTCCTTTGGGATGGATGTAGGAGGTGCCGAGCAAGTAACCCAAGAGATGGAAGGAGCAGGTCTCCAAAACCCCAACTCTTCTGATGAGGAAAAGGTTGTGGAGGCTCGAAAACACCTGAAAGGCATCACGCAACATCTGCAAATCCCAATTTACCCGCAGTGCTTAGACAGGACAATATTAACAGCCCCACAGCTCTGCACATACAGAACTTCAAGTGATTCCAGACCCTTTTCCGGACCTAATGCATTTAATGAAATTGGTTGTCTTTTACTAGCACTGAAGAAGGGGGGGAAAGGACTAATGGATGTACATTAACCTTTTGGTACTAGATTTCCCGATACCAGCTACTAATGCAAAATCCATTAGAGGGAAATGTCTGGGAACCGGAGTGTGTAACTGCTGGAATGCTGCAGGAAGTCTGAAATTCTGAAGTGGACCCAGCAGGGACAGAGACCCTGGGTGCGAGTGCAAGAAGATTAAAGGGAGCTCTCTGATCTATTTGGGCAGAGAAACCCTGCAAAAAATTAGCAAGAGGTGAAGATTTGGAAACTGAGCTTTGCAGTTGCCCCTTCAGCAGAATTTTGTTGCTGATCCCAAGGGCAGAGCTTTGAAGCCCCTGCATAAAACCTCTTCTCTTGCCACATGAGTGCTGATGGGCAGTGCAATAGCACTCCCCATGCACATGAGCTCCTTGTGCTGGCCTGGGCAGCACCAAAATGGTGATCTCCATCCTCCAGCAAGTACAAAATGGTCTTTTATCAGATCATCTTTTTAAAGATGGAAGAAATAACAGGAGCAGCCTGGACACCATGAAGCAGGAACAGAAGAGGTGAGGGTGGCCATGGCATTGAAGAGACAAAACAGCCTCCAATGAAAGATTTCTTCACTTGCTGGGTGCCCTGCTTTGAAATTGCAAGATTTAAGTGCTTTTCTTTCAGGGGTGTGAAGAGCAAGGGGAAAGAATGAGATCAGAAGTGAATATTATAATTTATTACATAAAGACAGTTTAAATAGTTACTTTTATGTGCGCTAATTACGTGTGGGACTATGCAGCACATCCCAAGGCCTCTGTTCCTGCTGCACTCAGGCATGTCCTACTACCATGGTCCAATATTATTGCTCATGCCTGTAGTGCAAGTGCCATCTCCAGTGTAACAGATCATTGTGGAGATTGATCCAGAGCCAGGACTACCTTGCCTGACCTTCAGTAGGAACTGTGGTTCCTTCTGACTGCTGGATCTTATGTCTGTGAAGGGCCTGTGCCACAACCAGGAGCTGCTGCATCTGATCACTTATTACTTATGTGTGAATTTGGGAGTCCAGTTGCAAAGCCTGGATCTCCATTTTGCATTCACAGTCTGTCTTTGCAGGCCAAATCCTGTTTAAAATACCTGACTCAGGTTTTCTCTGTCCAAGCCTGCTCCCAATGGATAGCTGACGACAGCTGGGCTCACTGTGCCCACCCTTTCTGCACCCAGACTCTCTGCATGTTATCAAGGCTTCCTGCTGAAACATATGGGCCCTGGAAGGAGGAAATAAAGGCAAAGGTATGAGCTTTTCCTTGGATTTGACAAATGGAGTGCAACAAGACCAAATGAAATCCTGGTCCCTCTCCTCGCCCCACTTTCTCTGCCTGTTGGGAGCATTCTCAGTGGCCACAGAGGCTGGGTGTGTCCCACGCTGGCCCAGGGTGCAGGAGAGGCCCAAACACCCACCCAGCTCCCTGGGCAAGTCTGGTGTCCAGCCATGGGTGGGAAAGCAAGTCTGTGGCTCGCCAGCCTCGAGGTAGCAAGGGACAGCCCCCTTCCAAGCCCCATGTATGAGGTGCTGCACACAGCACAGAACTGCTATTCCATGGAGGCAGTTTGTTCTTCTCCCATTATGGAGCCAAGGTGGATTTCACCAAGCACTCTTGAAAGAGGCCACAAAAAGCCAGCACTGGAAAAGAACAAATGCTTGTTCCCAGATGTTTTTACCACAGCTTGTGCAGCAGGTACACAGCGAGCAAGGAGCCAGAGACCAGAAACCTTGTGCCGTGAGGGGACTGAGCTGGGAGGAACATCTGCCTCCAATTTTTCAGTTAAACAAAACCGTGACTTTTAATTTAATAAAAACCTTCTGCCTACAACCACAGATAAAATCATTCAAGCTTGGCTGAGTGTAAAACCAGAATCTGGCACCTCTTCAGAAGCACATCAGTGAGCTTAGGGTAGAAAATCTCCCCATTCTGACAGACACAGCTGCTGGGACCCAACTGCTGAGAGCAGGAATGAAGGACCTGGCCCAGGCTCCAGACCCAAAGCACAAGGGGGTCATGGGCAACATTTACATTAATAGCAATATTGCTTGTGTGAGGGCTTTAAAAATGACACATGCCACTAAGAGCAGCTGGTTTGAACCCAGGGTACATCAGCCATGCAGGTGACCCTGACTTTATACAGCCAACCTGAAGGCATGTGAAGGGGTTCAACCCAGAGCACAGCCTGGCTCCTCTGCCCTCTCCCCATCCTGTCATCTCCTGCTCTTGCAGAACAAGCCTGGGGGACACAGCCAGGCAAAGCATATGGCATTACATTGCTGCACAGCATAAAACAAACACAGGGGAAGAAAAAGATCCAGCACTGCAGACTTATTGAATTAAACATTATTGTGGCTAACGCAATCAATAAAGCATTGATTGCATTATCCATATTAATATTTAATTCAATTAAAAGCCCCACAGTTTTTTTAACTGTTCCTCCAGATCCTTTATGCCGCAGAATTAAATTTTGCTAGACCATGAATTCCAGATAGACCCAAACTATAGATGATTTGGGTTTTCTCTGGCACCAGCTGTTCAAAACTGACCCTTCCAGCAGAGCAGGAGAAAACCACTTCCCTGGCCAGGCTGTGCCTGGCACCCAGTACAAACCCTGCAGAGAGATTGGGACCCCCCCTCAGGGGAATGTGGAGTGCACAGGTGTGTATGGCAACTGGAACACCTCAGTTCAGAGGCCTTCCTGTCTTCCAAAAGAAGACCCCAGAAGGGGCAGCCTCACACCTGCTCCCCCCACCAAATAGTTTGGCTCTTCTGAGAATCAGTAGTTCGCTAAACTAGCAGGAAATTATCCCAGCCCCACATGAGCTGAAGAAATTAAGTGAATTTTTATCAGTTCAGCAAGCTGAGCAAGACAGTCAGCTTTGCTGCTGCTTCACCCTCCATATTCTAACAGCTGGTATGTTAGGGGTATGTTTAGCTGAGGGGCCTGTGAGGGTTAGCACTGCTCTGCAGCACTGTCACTGAACAGGGACAGCCCCAGGCTGAGCTCAAGCCTGGGGAGGGGCTGCTGTGCTTTACAGATGTGCCCATGGCGGGGGAGCCTCTGCTTCTGGAGCAGCTGACACCCAGGGCAGGTGTTGAAAAGCAGCCACCAGTGGTGCTGCACAGGGAACTCCTCCCGGCTGCAGAGCAGAGCACTTCCAGCACCCACTGGAGCAGGACAGCCCAGCCCCTGCTGGAAAACAAACCCCGGGGACCAGCCAGCCCAGTGCCTGTCACTGCCCCAGCACCTCGGAACAGGGAGTGACAGCAGGGCCTCAAACACACGGTGGGAGCCGAGGTCTCTCTGCTACTTCATCAGAGCAGGCCTCCTGCCAGCAGTTAAATTGAAGCACACAAAATGCATCTTCTCCATAGGAAATAAAAAAAATAAATAAAGGTGGGAAACTTCCTCCCCTTCTCTCCTCTGATTACACACAAAATGTTCTTCTGCTTTTAAGGGCAATTTAACACTAGTTAAACTACCATTAATTTAAATCAAACAAGTCTGGAAAGATAGAACATACTGCACTGTTATTAAAAACAGCTGAATCTTCATTTGTTCCATCCAGACACTGCTGCCCATTTCCAAGCCAATACTATCTGGCTGTCCAAAGACCTCTTGCTGTAGTTTTTGAGCTGGTATTTAAGCCTGCTTTGTTGGCTTTTGCAACACAATGCAGCCCACTTAGTTATCAGAGAGAGAAATTCAAACCTTCCCATCAAATTACCTTTTCTTGCACAGTGTGAGAGAAAGGCAAAAAACAGGACATGGGGCCAAACTGATTAATAGCAATCAATGTGACATCACATCCCCCCCATTTCCAGGTGATCCTCCAGCACTGAAGTACAAAAAAGCTTGAGTAGGAAACAAAAAAAGCTTTGTTCTGCTGTTTCATGGACCTGTCCTCAACAAGATGCCAAGATGCTGCTACCCAGACTTTGCTGGCAGTGCAGCTGATCCCCAGGACAGGCCAGAACAGCTCCTGCCCAGCAGCTCTGTCGGCACTGCAGGGCTGGCAGCTCTAACCAGACTTTCCCCCTTCCCTCTCCCACCCTGGCAGCAAAGCCAGCCCACAGGAACTGGAAGCAGCATAGCAGGCACAGGCAGGGGGACCAGATGTGTTTATACATTTTCCCCAAATAACCCAGGCCAGTGTGTAGTTTTACAACAGGCTGTGGCTTCCATGCAGACAGCTTTGTCCTGAGCAGAATGTTTGCAGGAGCTTCAGTAGCCAAAATGCGGATCTGCTGGAAGACTGCAGCACAAAATAACTGCTACAGAGTAAGTTTGGTCCAAAACCAGACACATGAACTAGGCAGGGAATACAAACAGCTTCAATCCCCTGCCTAGGATTATTCCTTTCCTTGAATTAATTCCCTTCAGTCACTCCTTCCATGAGCCTTGCCCAGGCTGATCAAGGATAACCGTGTTGGGTCTCACAGAACCCATCAGGTCCAACCTCAGCTCAGAGCTTGAGATGGAGCAGAAGAGAGGGGCTTTAGTTCAAGCCCCACAAAGGCTGGGTAGGTGCCACCTGGTGAAGCACTTGCTGACATCTTAGTTACTAGAAAGATGCACATCTTTGGACCCTCCCATGCTCGCTATCATTCAGGAGACGACTGCAAGACAACAGAGCCACAGCACTTCCCAGGCATGTCCATTTTGATTTGAGAGCAAAAGCAGCTACTGTTTGAAACTACTTGGTTGCCTGTTGTTTCCCTAGAACACTTGCAGAAATATTGCAGCATCACTCAAAAACATTAAAAATACTATCTTCTATTATCTATTAGAGTTGTTAAACTGATGTCACTGAGCCCCAGGCACTGGTATTCAAGATGTTATCAAGTGTCCCAGATGAACTAATTCATTACGAGAAAAAGGTAATTTTCAAGGCAAGATGCCTGAAAATCATTAGCCTGAGGAAGGAATTCTCCCCTGTGAGGGTGGTGAGGCCCTGGCACAGGTTGCCCAGAGAAGCTGTGGCTGCCCCATCCCTGGAAGTGTTCAAGGCCAGGTTGGATAGGGCTTGGATCAACCTGGTCTAGGGGAAGGTGTGCCTGTCCACAGGGGTTGGAACAAGATGAATTCCGTTACAGCCCAAACCATTGAGTGATTCACAGTACTTTTGATCAATAAAAATACCTACAATCCAGAATGCAAGTCTTGTACTTCTATCTCTTCACATGGAGGTAATGATCACTAGATGATCTTTAAGGTCCCTTCCAACCCAAACCATTCTATGTTTCTATGAGATGCCTCAATCATCAGTGCACGTTAAGTACAGGCAGGCTAGCAGGACAATGCTAATATAAATTCATGTTCAGATAAGGTTCCTTGTTAATCTTTAACAGATTCTTTGATAAACTCATCTGCTCCCTGCCTCAGACTATGCCAGGCTACTGTGGCCATCAGTGCCTCAAGTCTCACACTGCCTGAAATACCACATTATTTTGAGCTTGCCTCCTACTACCTTCCTTTAATGCACCCTTGGTTTTGGGCTTCAAGAGACAGAAAGAAATGATCTACATGCCTCATGATTTTATAACCTTGCTTTCACAGGAGCCAAAATCCATGCAATGGATTAAGGGACTTGATCTATCCTTACTGTAAGCCCTTTTTAGACAGGGTGCTACCCCTCTGCTTCCAACAACTACCAGGAGCAAATTAAGCAGGGTCTGTGTCACTGACCTCTAACTTTTGTGTACTTACACATTGCTTCAGTGATGATTGGTACCTCTGGCATCAAACCTACTGTGAGGCTCTTCAAGTCTACATCTACATAAACTGATCACACTCTGAATCCCTGCAGAGACCTGAAGGAGGTGGGCCACAGTTAATCTTGGGTAAGGATGTCCCCTCAGTATGATATGAAGGGATTCTTAATGTGATTCGATACAAACTCTGCTTGATAACACAACTTGATTCAAAGGAACACTGAAGAGGTTCAGAGTGGGGCTTAAAAAAACCCAACCATTAATGGCAATTTTCTAACAGTTTCTTTACATCTGCCAAGGAAAAACGGCTCTTAAAATCTATAAATGTGCTGCCTTTCTCCTTTAGGACAGAAAACAGGATTACTGATGGGCCAAATTTCTTCCTGGTACAGAGCAGAAAAGCTCCATTCTTCAGAATTTTGCAGAGATTCACTGCTACTTTTGCAAAGAACACTGCATTAGGGATATTGATGTGCCATGAAATGCCAAGTTAAAACGTGCTACAATTGTTAAAACAAACGACCAAACCCACGCGGTATCGACTCGGCCCCTCATTGGCCGCCAGTGTTCATCTGCTCAAAAACCCCACACCACACTTATCTCATGGGCTGCTCCATGTGTTAATGAGCCCTGCATCCATGAAGGGCAATGGCTCGGTCTGGCATAAGAGATAGCTCAAGATACTCCAGCTGCTCAAGGTGAAAACTGTACCTGTCGTACCTGGGGAGTACCAAGAGTTGTACAGAGCGTACTGGGAACTGGCACAGGATCACCTGGGACAATGGTTACAGAACACAGCTCTCTTCATCTGCAAAAGCAGCTCTTCAGTGGGATAAGTGATCTTCACAGCTGTTCAAGCTCACAGAAAAGTATTTTCCTTTACCTGTTGAGATACGTATGGGACATGTACTTATTCTGCAGCCAAGCTCATGCAATAAGATACTCCAAACTTACTGCACACAAAAAGTTTCATTATCAGGAGCAATACAAATGCAAATACAAAAAACTTTGGTTTATCTCACAACTATCATTGTATATTATTACAAGCCACAATTTTTCAATTATGAATTCACAAAAGATACACTAGGTGAGAGCACAGAGTGAGGGCTGAAGATTCTGACAACAACTTATGACCAATTACATGAAATATTATAACAAATATGAAAGAATCAAAAATTGCTCCAGCATAGCCAGCTTCTTAGTTACAACTGTGCCAAGTGAGACAGGATTCTTTTGTGATCATTAAGGTTTCTTCCTCAAAGTAACCATGATAGTAACCATCCATACTTACAGAAATATTTATTATAATAATTTAATAAGGAACCCAAAGCTTCAAAACCTTAGGAAAAATAGAATCAAATTCAAGTTAGACATTTACAAGCATGAATGAGGACAGAAGTGAGAAAAGCATTTATCTTTCTACAAATAAGGAAGTTCAAGACCAAGGTTTTTTTAACTATAGTGCTCTCAAAATTGTCTGCTTCCAGATGAATTCAAGCCATTTGTTCAACTCTGATTTCTACAAGACTTATCCCACAGCAAGAATTTCCAGCAAAATTCATAACAAATATTCAAAATAAACATCACATGTCACCTGACATGAGATGCCTACACAGGTTCAAATGCATAGAGCCCTTTTTTAAAAAAATACTAATTCTGGCCTGAGAAATCTTGACACATACAGTAGATCCTTGTCAATGGATATTAAACACATTATAAATGGGGTCTGTTGCCTACAAATCAAAAAAGCAAAATCTTAGTTACAAAATGTCAGTGATTACTCATTAAGCATTTATTAAGTTCAATGCAAATATAAAGCATACTAAATAAGGCAAGGCACACTTTTCAATTCTCTCCTCCACTGTATGTTCATTTATCCCAGCATATCAGCGATCCGAGTAACTCACTTAAAACCCCACAGCTCTCCTGAATCCACAACACAAGTCGCAGCTTCAGACCAGTTCACCAGGCCAGGGCTCCCCCCGTTTTACAGCCTCGCTCACGAGACGCTGACACTCCTGTGACGGGCAGGAGCTGAAACGACATCACACAGTCTACGAGCCAGCTGGAGGGCGCCATCCACACCTTGCCCTGCCGGATCTTCTCCGGCCTGAACTTGGAGGCGGCGTCGTAGATGACGTACTGGGTGCAGAACCTCTGGTCGGAGCGGGGCTCCGCGTGGTACGACACCGTGTTGATCGTCTGCGTCACGTCGCTGTCCGGCTTGGGCTGCCTCACCAGGATCTGCCCTCCTGCAGCTCTGACCAGCTCCACGAGATCACTCTTCTGGTGACGTTTGAAAGAGCCCAGAAAATAGAAGTAGCATCCATCAAACAACTTAGGAAGCTAAGTGGGAAACAAACAAACAAACAAACAACAAGAACTATAAATACAGGACGTTGCGACTGAGCAGAGAGGAAAAAAGTGGAAAGGAAAAATCAGTGCATTAAAAAACCCAATGATTTAAAATAAGCAACACTGGAAACTAGAGCAGTAACTGAACATGCAAAGTTCTCAGTGTAAGAATGCAATCAAGAAAAACTTGCTTAAGTGGTAAATTCTTGCTTCTGTTTACTTTCCAGCACAACACGGTTTGAACTATGAGTTAGGAATATTTACAGCTGCTGTTACAATGCAGTTAATGAACTCTCCTGTGTAATCCAGCAAGTAACCAGAAATGAACCCAGTTAAATACAAAAGTGGCCCTAAATGGAAACAAATAGTAATAAAAACATTCTTCTTTCAACTTCCAGAACTAGGTTCTAAAGCTGAGCAGAGAAAGCCAAAGCAGCATCACTCCCTGTCCCATCAGCTTCTTCCACAAGTGTAATATAGCGTTCCCCTGACAAGGTTACAGCAACATCTCCCCTAACACAGAAAACTGACAGCTTTATAAGTGTTCAGTCCTTTGGATCACCTTGCACTTAATCAATCTGTACAAGACCACATTAAAATTTTACATCTTCTGCACTTTTGCGTGTGGCAAAGGGCAGAACTGCACAAACCAAAGGTCATTAATATGGGCTGGCTGAAGCAATAAAACCCACCAGCTGCTCTCTGTTGAGCCGCCCTCTTTGGGGGCCACCTTGGATTTCATACTTCTCTTCTTGTTCTCGAGCTGAGGTTTGCAGACAGGCTCGGACCCCTACAAAAAAAAAAACAGTAAAAAAGGCAAAAATTAGGGAGCCCAGGTTTTGAGAGAGGCTTGCACGTCATTTCAGGAAGTAAGGAGTTGTGCTAACATAAAATAATCACCCGCAATGCAACACATTTCATCCACATAAGCATCAAAGCCTGTGTGCTTTAGCAATTTGCTTTTAAACTGGAAAAAATTTACAACAGCGGCTGAAGATGCAAGTGAGATGGAGAGAAGTAATATCACACTAAAATCAGTGCTATAAACACTAGGAATTATTAGCTCTTCCTCTTACCCACTAAAGGTCAACCACTTAATGTCAAATGTCAAATTGCTGATCATTTGGAAGCTTGAAGCCAGCGTGTAGGACCCAGGCTGCAGTTATGGAATGGAAGCAATTGTCTGATAAAGACCAATTACAAAGCCAGCACAAAGCTGCCTCAAATAACAAATCAGATGGGATTTCAAGGTCTCCAAGATCAGCACAAACCGGAGATTTATGCTGGGGTTTAACAGTGGCATTCATTCCTGTTACCACTGCTGCATAATGAGATTGTCTTTTAGAGTCAACATGTTTTTACCCTGTTTTAAGGCCAGTTATTTTTTCCAATAATAGGCTGATGTTAATGTATCTCTAACGTCCCTTAAACACACTACCTGACCTCACTCCGGAGGCAGGAATTGCAGTGGTCACCCACTCAAGGGTGGAACATTTTGCCTGAATGTGCATTGCACCATTAATAAAAATTACCCAAGAAAAAGTTTGCAAAGCTGATTTTGGAAACGGTTCAGTGAGGATTTACAATGTGGACAAGGCTGTAACTTTTATAGCACCTCACTCCTCGCACAGCAGTTCTCATTCAGGCAACTTATTTGCACTGGGCAAACATGAAACCTAAAAAATACAAACTGAACAAAATCAGTAAATGTAGGGGGTTGATCCTAAAAAGGAAGAAAGCCCAAGGCTATGAGAGAAGTCTCACTGCCAAAGGTACTTGGATGCTGTGGCAGTAAGAGGCCAATAGACAGGAGTATCTAATCCAGAGAGATCGTGAAAGGAAACTGAGTAATTTGCTGCCAGTTCATACCAACTCACAAAATGCAACGGGGATTCAAATTTCAGCAGAAGTCCTCCAATGTACTTGCACCAAAAAAGAAAAACCCCTACAGAAAACCACAACTGGCTGAATCCTACAGCATCCTACCTCCCTCCGTGTACAATATCAGATTGATTATTTGCACTTGTTCATTCCTTCAAGGAAAATTACCATGAACTAGAAGGGCAAACTTAGTCATGTATTTTCTGGAAAGGCAACTTCCATATTCATTATTGATAACAGCAATGAATACTGATAACTTAATTTCAAGTACTCGTAACTCAAAAATAAATCTAAAAGCTATTTCACATTTTATTTATTTATTTTAAATCACCACAATTCAATGAGACTTCCTCTGTCAATGTGCCTCTAACTTATACTGTTATTCTTTCCTTCCAAGAAAATACAGATATTAACGAGTGCCAGTTACAATAAAGGAAAAACAGTCTCATCTAGTCTTAAGAACAGAACTGTCCATTCATTAAGAACATGTTTTATTTCAATTTGCCATCAAAAGCTCGATTTCAAGGACTTTCACTACAGAGATGAGGTTTTTATACAATAAGTACATCACAAATTGAGCATTCAGTGCCAGCATCAGTAAATGAAGCAAATGTGATACAAAAGTAATAAAAGACTGAATGAATACAAAAGACTACAACGTCTTTTTGTACTGCTACTTGCCTGAAAGAAAATAAATTGCCAGGGAAGCGAACAGCGTTAGTGAAACGTCTGTGTTAGAGAACGCAAAACCAGTGATATCTGTTTTGCACACTCATGTCCGTCCACTTCACACTACCAGGCCCTCCAAGGAATCTGAATCCTCAAAGATCCTTGTCACACGTCACAACAATCCTCCAAGAGAGCAAGAAAGACTCATCTATCTATGTCCTGTTTTCACTGTGTCTACGAGAACCACCAGACTGACATCTATTTCCCCTAAAAAACTGGAAATATGTCAACAGCCCATTCCTAGCCAGTGTCTGCATGATCAGCATTCTTCTGAATTTTAACTTGCCCTTACCAGCTAGAAACAGGTCAGATCTGTGTCTTAACAGATCCGTGGCACAAAAGCTACGTATTCCAGATGGGATAAAAAGCTATGAACATAAGTTTTCAATGCCCAGGTGTTCACCATAAATGTTAAGAGGCAACGCCGCTAGGCACACACACCCACCCCTTTGTGGAGCAAGAGACTCCAGATGTTTTTTTGGTGATGGAAATTTTCAATTACTGAACGTATTTTTCATGCAAGAAGCAGAACTTGCTCTGACACATGGATCCTGTCACATTTGATAGGTAAGAACAGTTGCCTTTCAGAACTGTTGTGATCAGAGGCCTTTCAAGCCATCTCCTCTAATACTTTGTCAACACAGGTGAGAAAAGAGTAAAGGAAGTCACTGGAATCTTCAAGCTCAGAGGAGCTGGTGTTTCAGGCTTCAACATCCTTCATGGCAACCCTACCACCACCAGCACAGCCTATCTGAACTGAGAAAATCCCTTAAAAAGAGCCAGGCCAACATGAACACAGCAACAGGAAAGGAGGGCCTTTGGGGCACAAGGAAATGAGGCAAAGACCACGTCGTGTCATCAGAACCACATCCACCTGTACGCTCAGAACACTGGTGCAGCAGCAGCCAGTGTTTGAGGAAGGTGCTTACAACAGTGAAGGAATATCTATGCACTGAGGAAGGATTCCTAACTAGAAGAAGGAAAGCAAAATGATTTCAGTGATAGAGGCCAGCACATGTCCTTTAACTGCAAATGTTGTTCAGACTGATTTCTTCCCAAGTCGCGCATTTCTCTTCAGTGACTCCTGCATACCACACATTTTGTATTAGAGAATTAAGGGAGTCAAATATCATAAGAAAAAAAAAGGAAATAAAAGGAAAATATGTCCCTGTTCTCATATTTGAGATAAAACAACATAGGGCTCAAGCTGTGTTTCTACCTAATTCATTATGCATTTGTCTAAACAAAAGGATCTTATTTTTCTGTTCTTTTCCCCTCTTTCCACACAAAATTTGTCAGGTCACTTGCTTCTAAATCACTAATTCTGCATTACCATTTTCAGACTCAGTGACTCCAACCGGATGCAACAGCCCAAGTGAGGTTCTCAAAGAGGGCACAATCAGCTTTGGTTGTGTTGTGGTGTCATTTGGAAGCACCAGGAATGTACCAGCTTTATCATTCTTCCAAGAGATGGCACAGTCACCACAAGGTGATCTTGTGCTAACAACAATAACGTCTCAATTTCACACTAAGGAGTAGGGACACAAACAGGAGATAAGAGCATGCTGCAGGCCATTCCAACATTTATTTTTCTTTACAGTTAGGGATTTTATTTTCTGTGAAAACTGAGTGTTAAGTGGGGTCCATTCAGTATAGCCCAGGTCTTTGAGTAGGCATTATTATTTTAAAGCTGCTAACGTATAAGTGGCTGGATAACATGAGAGTTCCCTTTTAATAGTCTCTTCATCTGACTGTCATCCTGATTAAAGGGACATATAAAAGGAAATAAAATTCCATGCTTTACTCACAGCTGTATCATTCTGCTACCTTTACAGGGACATTTCCAGAAGCTCTTTTGACCTTACACAGAAAGTACAGTGCCCTTTGACTTCAAACAGGAGCCATGTTGAACTGATTCCCAAAACTCCAGAGATTAGACTCTCATTTGTTCAGCACTGTATTGAAAATATGCAAAAAGATTTCAGAACAGGACTGAAACTTGGAAGGACAAGGGCAGCCTTACAGAAGGTCTCTGAAAATGGAGGGGAACACAAACTTACGTTTGAGAAGACACCTGTAATTTTAGGAGGGGGTAGAGACCACTGTTCTGTTGTTTTCCTCCACAGATTTGCAGTCTGTGCACTCTTTACTGGCATGCCTGACTAAAAATCTAGTCTGTTCTGTGACAAAACAAAGTAAGACCATACAAGTTGCCCAGGGTCTCAGCCGATTCTGATTTATTCCTTGATACTATTGGCAGTAAGAGCTGTGGACTTTCTAAGTTTGAGGTTGATCAAGTTTATTAATTTACCACGTTCCCTTCCCTAAAGAAAAGAGGGTGATTATTGCAACTGCGTGTTAACGGCCCCGTAGTTTTATCGGTAGTTGGGGCAATCACCCGCAAAAAGGCAAGACTTGCATCCAGGCAAATGGCATTTCAAACAGGGAGCAGGGCTGTGTGCAGTGCCCAGTTCCAGTGTGCAAGCACTCATGGATAAAGCTTGCCTGACAGAAGGCCAGTCTGGAGCAAGATCACATGCGCAGAGGGGTCACGCAGAGTTCTTCCCCAGAAATACAGAGCATCACAAGTTTAAAAGCCTCTTAAATAGCTGATTTCATACTTGAAATTTTTAGAGATAAACAAGGCCATTTGCACCAAATCCTAGCAAAACCCAAGCCTTCATTAAAGTCCCTAAAAAACACTGCAGGAAAAGGCTGCAGCTCCATCCATCCGTGTTCAGCTTGACGCCACCACACCTGGCAAGGAGAGCACTGCTCATTTTTCCCCCCCTCATTAGGAAGATCAGTAAAGCATCACTGCTTACACTGATCCTTATTACCTCACTGAGCAGCTGCCCCCACCTCCTCACCTCTGAGTATCTCAGGAGCAAGCAGGTTAACAGGGTGTCCACTCTAATGGTATCATTAATTGACCTTTGATACAACTATAGCCACTGGTACTAGAAATAAAAGAAAGATCAGAGACCTGTAATCTGTATTCATGTAAGTCTTATTGGTTTATAATGAAACTAACTGCATCAGCAAAAACAATTTAAAGAGAACGAAGTACAAAAAAACCTGGTTGCCAAGAAGAAGTTGTAATCATCCACAGATACCCAGGGGTAGCTCTCAGGAACTCAATTAGCCTTAGTGGAGTTTTGCTGGATTTGCATTAATAATGCAGAGAGCAGAGGTTAGTCCCAAAAATCTCTTAGAAAGGCTAAAAGTAATTTGGAAATACATGACAGCAGCAAAGCAGATAAAATACTACACATCCAAGATCTAGTAGAGACTGGACTGAGAGAAAGCCTTAGGGGAATTTGGCATGGCTAGCTTCAATTTGCTTTCATAAACAGCATTACTGGCCTCTGCTACAGCACAGAAAAGAATGTTTATATTGTCTCTTCTATGCCTATAAAGTAACTTTAGACTCACAGATTTTCATGGAGGTACAGAACTCATTGGTGAAACAAGAGCAGTCTGTTTTCTCATCACATGGAAATGACAGGATGCTGCAGAGACTGAAGAGAATCTGCTTAAGAGTAGTAGTTAACAAGTTACTCCAGATGATATTTATTAAACCTGATGGAGCAGATGCTTAGGGAGTCCTGAAACATCAATTTCCAGAAGCTAGGAGCATGTGATATGAAAATCATTCCCTCACTTGAAGCCCCAGGTGTCCCATCTTCTTTGGATAAAACACTATTTGCCACAGCTGTCTTCTGGGCTGATCAAAGTGACTGGAGGTGGCCATTCCTAAGGTCAGGGTAAATTCCACAGGGAGTGCTCATCCTCTGGATCACATCACATGCTTTTAAATGAACGAGCTAGTACTTTCCAACCTCTTGCTTACGACATGCTTCCTAAATGTAATCTTTTCTTCAAAACAAAAGTGAACTGGAACAAAGACTCTCTAAATATGAAAAGCTCAGCATCTGGATGACACAGAACAGAAGGAGCAGTGGAAACACGGTTTCCTTTTCCTCTAGACCTTATTTCAAACCAGCCCACTTCCAAGCTCTGCAGACAAAGGCAGACACCACATTTAAGACATTCTCACTCCAATTTTCTCTTTTGCAAACCCCAGCAGTTCACAGTCTAAATTTGTGATGAATTGGAAGCACAACTGTTTCTCTCCTCCTTCCCAGAAGGTGCAGACACTGTGGGAGAGTAGAAGTTCAGACCCTGTTGGTGTGAAATGTTCCCCTCAGCTGCACAGCAGTACAACTAGAACCTGATCTGCACTTCAGAGAGTTCTACTGCCTCTCAGAGCCGGGAGTCCCTTTGTAGGTGGCAGCTGAAGTGAGTCTCTAAGGGTAGAAGGGGCATGAAACTCCAGTGATCAAGAGTTCTGAGCTGTTTAAAGGAGGGAGGGCTTTGCTGAGGATCAGCCTGTTATCTAAAAGATGTTTATGCATGGAAGGGAGACAGTCAGGCCTGAGGAGGAGTCAGCTCAGACAGCTTTGCACTTCCCTGGTCTAAGAGCCTAAACAAGGATGGCAATATTGCTCCAAGGAATTCAAAAAGATGTTTTCACCTTGAAATGTCAGTCATGCAGTCCCTCAGCCCTTCCAGTCAACTCCCCGTTGTTCTCAGTCCTTACAGGAAAAGCAGGTTTTTTTGCATTCTTATAATGATCAGAGCTGAATCATTGCTGCTGCTCCAGGTAAGCAAAGCAGAGGAAGGAATGAGCAATCAGATACTTAGAATTCTACCAGACACTTGGCTGCAAAGACTGACACAAGCTTGCTTCAATGCATATCGTTACCGAGATAATTTTTCATTCCCTGCTTTACCAGATGACAATAAGTTTAAGGAAAAAACAAGCTGAAAAGCTATTAAAGACTTCTGCTGGTTTTAATTACACTCTTCTGTGTTCTCCATAAAGCACAGAGGAAATACAGTGATACTTGAATCTTTGTCTCAGCCTACTTGCAGAAGGATAATGATATGCCACTTCGTGCCCTATTACCATCCCAGAAATAATGAAGGCAATAAAGTAATGAAACCAGTGAAAGATATGGCCAAGGGCAAGGAGCACAGTGACAACACTGTCTCAATTGAATTCTGTGCTGCTTGGAAGTGGATATACTGCTGACAGTGTTTTAGATATGGAAAAGATGGAACTGCACCTGGAAAGGGGAAATTCTTCTTCTGTGAGGATCTAATATTGCACAGTGGTGACATCCTTTCATCCTAATCTTCCACCTGAAGACAAAAGGGAACCCCAAAACTGAAGATATGTACTTAAATACTGACTCTTTAACTCTTAGAGACCCTACACTTGTCACACACCCTGCTGGAAAATTCCACATTACCTCTCTGCCAATAGAAATGGATGCTGTGGCTGCGTGCAGGGACACGTGTAAACAGAAGCACCAGAGAATCATTCAAGAGAAGGATGTTGCCTTTTATTAGAGGAACAGAGTTCAGCCTCCTCTAACAGAAGAGTTAACAGGAGAGACTCTCAAATGAAATGCTGTTTTTGCAATACTGTTTTGTGATTTTTTTTTTGTAGAAAGTGGTATAACGTATAGGCTATAAATAAAACTTCAGAAATAAAAGTCAAGTGCAGCTTACCTTGTGGTAAAAAACTTTCAAATGCTCACGCATAGTCAGCACTTCATTAAGTGCCTCACTGAGCTTTGTTTTTTCAAATATTTTAGTGAAGTTTTTCAATATGAGTTCACTTTAGAACAGTGAACCATAACAGCTCCTTGAATTTATTACATAACCAGAATATGCACATACTTTTGAAAGTTTATTTGCATCACAGCTAAGGAAACTTATCCAAACAGAAGTCAAAAAAGCCACAATAAATTAGGAGAGAAATCATGGAAGAGAAAAGCAAAAAGACCTCTTTCTCCTAGACAAATGTTCCATCAGCAGGAGTCCCATTATTTGTTATAACAATCTTTAACTTGTAATGACTCTGAAGAAGACTGATAACAGACTGGTGGGAACAGATGGAGTGGTGCTGTTAATTATAGGCACTTAGCTGCATCAGACCCCATGAGTTATTACTAACATTCCCCACTAGGGAGGAGAATCACTCGCTTTTAAGTAGTATGTTGCTTACTAAGCTGGGAGCATTAGCAGTCAGGATTGTACTAATCAGTACTAACAACATCAAATAAAACTCAGCTGCGAACAAAAAAAACATAAAAATATTCCCTGAATAACCCTCAGACTATTTCACTTATTTTTTTTTTCTTTTCAAATCACTTCTAAGTGTAAAAGTTCTTCCACAAAGACTTGAATTAAGGTCTCACTAATTAAATCTTCCTCTACCACTCAGAAGTTTTCTAAGCATCTGTCTAGCAAGCAGATAAAATGAAATAAAGGAAAACCACTCTGGCATATATGGTAGAATGTGTGCAGACCTTCTGAACTAAGTGAAGCCAAGAACCTGCAAAGTGACTCTTGCAGAAAGCATCTGAAGGGACACTAATTCAACAGATCCTTTAAAAAAAAAGCATGGAACAAACTATCTGGAAGCCAAATGAACACTCAGTCCAGTGCTCAAGCTGAGGAAGTGCTTTGGTTCAAAAACTAGTATGCAGCTTCTGAGGCTTTGCACAGTGCCTTCATAAACATTAGTGGCTGGAAAATTTAGACCATTAAGGAGTCTTCATATTCTGATGTTTAGTCACACAGTAGAAAACTGGAATGAAATTTGCCCGTGAGTTTCCCATGGATAATTAACTCATTTGTACTGTACTTATTAGCTAAAGGGACTTAGCCATAAAGGTCAAGGGGAAGAAGATGGCTTTTGCAACTACTGTGAGAGCAGATACTAAGAAATACATCAGACAGAATGAATAAAAAGCAGAATTGGGGCCTAAGTCCACAGAACAGCTGTATAAAAAAGCATGCACTACATAAAAACTAATTACAGATTGCATGAAAGATGACATCAGAACGACTTGCAACTGGGGTTAGAAGTTAAACCTTCAACAGATCTCAGCTTATATGTAAATATAAGCTTTCTTCCAACAGCCCTTGAGCTGTACCCCAAACAAGCCAAAGTTTCCTATCAATTCTAATGGCAACTGCTGATAAGAAATCCTAGAATTCAATAAAATCCTCCCCCCTCTCCCAGGATATTTTCCATAATCTTCCAAATCCGTTTTAATACAGCAGTGAAGAAATTCCCTCCCCACTGACACTTAGGCCATGACCTACCCAACACATCTAACGATGAAATGCACTCATTTAACATGAAAGCAGTAGTTATATTAATTAAATTTGTCATTCAGGAGATTAAAAAAAAAAAAACAACCCAACCCTCACACTTTATGTTAAGGTAGGATTGACATTAGGGCAGCTGTTGAGAAAAAATTTTTTCTGGAATCCCATCTGAAGTTTCTGGTTAAAAACCCCAAAGAACTCCACATATTTAATACTTACATTCAAACTTGAGGACCCAACATCCACTCAGAATAGCCATCATGCATTTGACAGTACTTGGCATTGGAACATCAGGGATAACAAGATGAGTTACTAGGAGAAAGATTACATCAGTAGAACTAAAAGCACATAAAAATCAGAACCATGTCTGGCTGAAAAGCAATCAATCACCATTTAAAGAATAAACAGACAATAATAATTTATCAACCACTCTTTCCAGCACAAGTATGTGATTTTTGAGACTATGATATGAGTTAGTAGAAGAGCTATTAGAAATTTTGTGGGTTTCAACATATATTGGCTGTGAAAAAGGGAAGTCATGGTTTTATAGTTCCAAGCCAACACTTAAATCTTCAGATGAGTCTCTGGTTTATAGGACAGTATTTTTTCTCAATCCTTTTAAAGTTATATTTAACTCTGACAGAAATCTTACTATGGGATCTCACTGCTTTAATGCAAAGCTAACAGAACTCAACTCAAAATTTTGGAGTAGTGATCTGAATGTGAAAGATAGTAAGGGAAAGTTGCCTTAGCATTTTGTTCACAAGCAGCACTCCAAAGAAAATCTAATAGGAGGGTTTAAGGCAATGTTCCCCTCCTCAAAGGGGGAGAAAAAAAACCCCCCAGGCCTCATAATTTGGCTCCATCCATCTTAATGAAGCACAAAACCCGAAGCAATGTCAGAAGACACGTGCCAACTCTTAGGCAATGACACGCTCTTTCTAAAGGCACCACCTGCCCAAGACTTGCTCCTGGAAGGCAAAAACACAGGATATCTCATATGGGCAGAGACCTTAAAGCTGGTAAAGGAAGTGTAAAGAGAAGAGGTCTCTGAGGAGACTTGGGGATTTTGAATAACAGACAATACGCTGCCAAACTGTGGCTCCCCTCGAAGCCTCCTGCCTTGTTAACCAGACAGGCTTTATGTGTGTTTACATGCATCGTTGTACCACAGCTACAATCCAGGGATTTCAGAAGCTGCTCTTACCAGGAACAACAAAAAACCCTGTTGCAGGTAGCATATTGAAGGATATGGTGCAAAACTGTAGTTACTCATATTTGGATAGAGACATTGACATACCTCCACTGTTAAATTCAGTACATCTTCGAGCCTTCAGAACTGCTGCTAATTTGTTCAGCAACTTCTGCTGCTCGGCACTCAGACTGCTCCCCAGTAAACCAAGAGGGCCATTTCTAGGCTGGCTGGGGCTCAGTGCCTGCAGGAAAAAGAAAATGTTTGGGAACATAAAGCAACTAACTTACTAGACAGCTTTATTTAAAAAGAATAAGCATTTTGAAACACAATTCATGGCAAGCTTAGTGGACAGGGTATTACCAACAGATACACCGTTGAGTAATCTATATGATTAATATCTGCATTTCCTACTAGTAAAAGTCCCTAATACTTTGCCCTGTAAGCAATGAATGCTTAAGTGGGTTTTTTTTATGTGGATACTACTAATGCAAATAAGAGGAGCTGCTTGCCCAAGTTTGATGCTGACAAGGATGTGACACTTCAGCTCCTGGATTTTTATAAATACTCCCAGATTCCATAGGATGGTACTGAAGCAGCCTTTTAAATGCACACAAAAAGCACCTGGAGCAAAAACTGCTGCTGCTTTCAGACAGTTTGGTAAGTAGAACAAATTTAAATATGCAGAAAAAAGAACATCAATAGCCAAGCTCAAGCAACAATACTTGAGGAATAACACAGTGCTCATTCTCCTGTAATAAATCCACATTACAAGAAATATCCCTTGTTTTCCCAGATAAAGCTGTAACACAGAATTTCATGGCTTGTATGTGTTCCACATACATTTTAGAAATACCATCCAGGTCAGTTTCCCGGTTTTAAAATCTCCCTGTAAAGCAGGTGATGTACTGTAATTATGTCCAAGTCTCCAATATTTACAGGTTAAACTTACAGGGTTTTTTTGAAAAAGCAAAACAACAACAACAACAACAAAAACCCCACACAGACATTTACCTCGGAGGGTTGATTAAGCGAAAGTGATTCATTCTTCGCTGGTAACATTAGCACAGACTTCATCTTTTCACTTTCTGCACAGTCCACAGGCCGCAGACCAAATATATTACTGGCAAAACAAGCACAGATGGGTTTAAGTAAATAAAATGTGACTTGATTCTTAACTAACTGGGCGCATTAGCTGGGTAGCTTTCCCTCCCACTTTCTTATTAATATGTAATTTCAGCTAAAAGCACAAAGCTTCAAGTAAGAATTGCATCCAAGACAGATGGATACTGAATCACAAGCTGTTGCATTCAGCTGAGGAGTAAGGGATGTTCAGAGCAGAACGTTAGGTTAAATAAACCACAGTCCTTGTTAAACTGTTTCAAGATGCACTTTGATATCATTTGCAAGACCCAGAAATTTCAGCTTTAATCTTTCATTGCAGTCATATAACCAAGGAATGTATTTTTGGCCTATCCATTTGCCATAAACGACACGTCAGAAGATTCCACACGCACTGTATTAAACATCGGAGTTGGATGTGGTTGTGCTTTTATGGGAAAAGCCTCTCTGCTTCCTGATTGGGAACCGTGGCTCCCTCACTTATCCAGGATTTGAGTATGCATCTCATTTTCCCCCAGTGGGCTGTTCCACAGAACACACTGCAGCCAATTCATTCTGATTTTAGTGGGTGTGCCAATTTTGCTGAGGACTATTGATCGTATGTGGCACCTCACAGTTATTAGATGTGCTTCAAGAGCCATTTCCTCTCAGAGCATTCCTCAGACAGACGTGATTTGCTATAAACACCCCAAGCACAGCCATGGCTTCTCTTCTTCTTCACTCAACTTTGCAGCTGCAGGACAGCAGAGGGGGGAGGGAAAGCTTGAAACTGCAGAACAGGTATAACTGCCATTAGCAAACAGAATCCTCTGCCAGCACTCTGGGGAAATACTCTGCTTGCTTTGCCCTTTGTGGGAATAATGGCTATTCCAGCTGATCCTCTTCTCCCCACCTCACATAGCTCTGCTCTCAAAAGGCATAATAAGAGCTCGTTATGAAGGGGAAGCTTGTCACTGAGAACAAAGCCCTGACTCTGTCTGAAACCCGGCAAGCTTAGTCATCAGACAATGAAACATTTAAAGGGGTCAGAAAACCACTGCAGCTCTGAAGAGCTGCTCTCAGCCACACATTCCTGTGCAGAGCAGAAATCTAGGAAGCAGGATAGGGAATTCCACATAAGGCCATAACCCAATCCAGCCCAAAGAGAAGCTCAAATCATTAAGTCTTAACTCTGACTTAACTGGGGGCCTTTGGCCAGCACAGAGCTGACATATGTGTCCGACCTCAGCACCTTCCCGTGCTCCTGATGGAGTAGTGCTTGCTAATACAGCCCCTTGGGAAAACAACAGTCCACCAGAATCCCCCACAGAAGGGTCCAGGATGGTATTTTACAATATTCCCAAACCCAAGCTCTTCTGTGCCACTAATGAGCAGAGTGCAGGCATAATACCAGCTCTGCAGACTAAAAGATAATTGGTTAAATCTCTGCCCAGTCCTGTGAGTTGCAGCCCATTAAATATTGTCATGGTGTTCCTGCTTTGTCATGCATCATCAGGGTGGCTCTTGCCCTTTCCTTAAATAAGGGCCATATTCCACTCAAACTGCTGCAGGATAGAGTTCATTTGAACAGTGCATGCAGAGAGGGGGGGGGAAAATAGATATATCATCACACACACTAAAAATCACCTTTAGACTAGATGGCTGACCTTCCACTGGGAACTAAGAGGGAGGAAATCACTGCATGTCAGTAGGAGAGGTTTGGGAGGGTTTTTCCCTCCAAAGGCACAGCAAGATCCTTGACTGTTGGAAAAAAACCTCAGGAATGTTTACCATAGATAAATATACAGAGCATCACAGTCAAACACAGAACATTTTTTGCCAATTAAACTGGGCAATAAAAGCTCCGGCTCCTCCCTCTGTATTCACTTAATTTTTTTTTTCCTATGCTTTTAAGCTCTTTTCAGTTGCTTCTTACTGAATTTGTAATAGTATTGTGAAATGCTATCCCATCGTTATGCAGAAGAATTAATGGCTATTTACAGGATGGTAAGGTGGTGCAGTTAAATTGTGACAAACCTGGGAGCTGAGGTCTGAAAAAGGAACATCAGCACAAGGGATGATTTAAGAGTTTTGAATATTTGCAACAAAGCAGATTGTTGAGCTTAAGGAAAGAGAGAAAATGTAGCTGAAACAGGAGAAAATAGGGTTTACAAAACAAAAAACAAGACAAGGAGTACATCCTAACAGCAGACTACAAGGAGGTTACTGTTGTAATTTACACTCATCCTTTTCAAAGAAAAAAGGATGAAACCCATATTTGTACTTTTCAGCTAGACGCCATCCAAAAAGTCAGTGATCACCATGAGAAAGAGCCTGTGCCCAGCCTCTGCCACACTTACCAGGGCAGGAACTTGAGGAGCTGTTTTTAATATATGAGGAATTTCTATTATTTTTAACCCTATGATCAGGATCAAGGACCAGATCTGTGCAAGCCCAACACCAGCAGTCAGGCACAGGAATGGGAAACAGACTTTTGACAAAAATGTGCTTCCATCTGTCTTTATCCAGCCCAGCTGAACAAGGGAAATCTTCTACCCTGTTCAGAGTAAAAAAATTAATTTTGATCCAGTTTGCAAAGCAAAATGAGACATGCCCATTAGGTCCACCCTAACACACTGTTTTTAGAAATATCAGTAAGCATGAGTGCTCCTACTACAGGTCTGGGCTTGTTGGGAATGGGCCCAGTGCACACAAGGAGTTCCACACTCAGAGGGAAGACACAATTGTTTCTACAAGGGAAAAATAATTGTCTGTGGTGCTTAAGCTGGAATACAAGGTCTCCAAGGCATGATTCTTTCTACAGAATGCAAGTGGGCTTTTTGAAAGTTGTTTTAAACATTCAAGAGTCAGAGGTACCCTTTGATGCAAGCAGCCTCCTATTAGTCAGTCATCAAGGTACTGAGTAGTCAGTGGAGGGCTATCACAGCTAGAACAAATTCCAATCAAAGAGCAGGATGGCTGTGCTGAGAACAGAGATGAGCCCAGTGAAGAGCAACTCCACGTAATCTTCTGAGTATGACTTTACACGAGATGACAGATGATATCTTAAGGACTGACACATCAAAGAACTTCTTATAAAAAGCTTTAGAAATAGGATTCAGTTTATGACACAACACTGCTGAAGTATTAGGTATGAAGACAACAGAGGTTATTGCTATAGCCAAAAAGAAACTTTACAGCTACCTTCTAAATGTTTCATCAAACTTTCAGCAAAGAAGTCATCAGAGCAGAGTAGATAACTATGGAGACATGCCTGTTAATTGTTTTGAAGCCCCAAACTTGCACAGCTTCTGATGTAAGCAAACAACTATATAATACTTTGTAATCAGGAGTTTTAAGCTGCTCCATTTTGATACCAGAAGTTACCTCTGGTTCCACAGATGAGCACGAGACAAGTTTTACCCCAGCCCCCACGAATGGAAGTCCAGCAAGCAGGTCCCAGTGCAGTAACCACTAAGTCCCACATGGAAACAGAACTAGGTCGGGGCTCTCCAGGCAGCACCTGGACTGGAGAATATGGTAAATAGAAACCTTTTTTGAACCTGACAGAAGGAAGAAAACTTAATCTGTGCAGCCAGAAAAACCATGTGAGATACCCAAACAGAGTCAGGGTTTTAATTAACCTGCTGTCAGCAGGAAGTTAAACATACTGTCTTGTACTTAAACAGCAAAGACCTGCACTATCCTGTCTTAGGAAAAGCAGACAAAATGATGTCAGTGTCACGGGCCTAATGCCTCCTGAACTAACTGCAGGTTAGAAGAGGTCTTGTCCCTATGCCATTCATTCATAATTGAGGACCATGGTCCATCCCTAAGCATTCCCAGGGGTTTGTTGAGAATCAGACTCACAACTACTCAAAGACAGCCAACACCTACAAAAACTGAGCATTGCCACAATTTTTACTAATACTGAACTTATTGTGCATGAAGAGCTGGAAAGGCAGCCCATTTGAGGGAGAGCATTTAGGAAGTGCTGTGAAATTGCAAATGCACAGATCTAATTTTTCAAATCACTTGGTTTGCTGTGAAGCAAGGAAAAAAGACAGAATTCAAGCACATTGAAAAAAGCCATAAAAATAAAAATTAGCTATGTGTAGGAGATTAACTTAAAAAAATTAACAAGACCAGTAGGACAATTAATAGGTCCAGTGGTCCATATAATATTTTTCATTTGTAGTTCATATCTTTCCCAGTCAGTGAAAACTTCAATGGCAAATGGTGTGCCACAACTATTAAATCTTAGAGATTTCAAAAGAAATTTTTTTTGCCAAGGATAACGGAAATCCCAGGATTGCTTTCTGGCAGAAGAGGAAGCCCTCATCTGTACTCCCCTGGTCCAAAAGGTGTGTGGCTGCTTCATATTATATACAGTTGATTCTTAATGCACTATGTGTCAACATGCAAGAAGAAAAACAGCCTGAAAGGTGCTTGGAATGAGACGTGCTTGATGGGTCTGTGAACTTGATGATCTAAATCTGAAACTGCAAAGTCTCTGCTCCCTGGAGAGGGGTTATACCTGTGCACATCACCAGTTAAGGTCCCTTAGGAAGCAGCTGTATTTGCTCCCAGATATATCCTAAATCCCTGCACAGACCAGTGGGTCTTACCTGCCTTTGGGCCTGCAGTCAGTAAATACTGCACATCTTTAAAAACATATTTCCTCTGGCACAGTTGAGTGTCATTCTAAATTTCAAAACTACTGCTCTAAGCAGCCTATTCAACACAAGCTCTGTTTTTATTCCAGTAGATTAACTCTCCAGCACACAAGGGACATTAAGACACAAAACTGAGTTAATTCCACTGTCAAAACAGCAGCAAGACATCAGTCACTTTTGCAAGGTTTCACACCATATATTTCATAGTGTCCCCAGTAACATTTGAACACATTTATCATGGTCACATTTTACTGAGCTTTGCTAAAGGAAAACACTTTTAAGCAACCAGAGTGAACTAATCAAACTTTCCTTCCTGCTCTCCTGTGAGGTAACGAAGAATCACTTTATCCCATTATATTAAGGAAGGCCCTTACTCCTGTTCATTGAGAGCCTGAAGAGCCCCCACAAAAGGACTAGAAAGAGTTTCATACTCTGAAAAAAATAAGAAAAAAGGCAAACTAAAATTTATTGATCTGGCAAAATTGGCTTGGCATAAATAAACCCTTGAGAAGAGATGCAAGTTCTACTCGTTACTCCTCAATTTCTACTGTAAAGATCCTAAAATAACAGTGGGAAGGTGAGCAGATCCTGCATTAGGTACAAAGAGGCCAATTATAACTAGTCATAATGAAAAGAACTATAATTGCACCATCTTGAGTGCTCAGCCTGGTTTTGCCTCCTGTTTTCAAAACTCTGGCCTGCAGGTTTCAGGGATGCAGGAAAAAAAGTCTCTGAAGAAAAACAAACTTCTTGTCAGATGTGACTTCATTCTAAGGGTACCTGTATCCACTAGGAAAAAAAAAAGGAGTAAATTAAACCTTCTGTATTAAAGAAGGTTCAAATCCAAGCACTGTTTATTTAGGACAACTACCAGAGGCAGAAAAAACAGTCAGCAAGATTTGCAAAGTCATGATCCAGGGAAAGATCACAGCACAGTTTTCACTGCTGAAAGTTAGTGGGGGACAGGAAGGAAGGGAGGGACGAGGTATTCTTAGAAGTCTCAGAAACAGTGTTCTTGTTTCTACTGTTTCTTGAGTGTTTTGAAGAGGTCAGCGGAGTCTCACTATTCAAGCCTGAACACTTTGCTTGTACATCCCTTACTGTGTGGCTCTAATGCTTTCTGTAAAAACAGGGAGGGGGAAAAGCCCAATCCCTTTCCAACATCAATGCAATAGCAACACACAGAGTAGCATTTCAGCCAGAGAAGAAGGCATGGAAGCCTCCATTAATCCAGGAGGGACATACAGGACTGATTTTTTGTCAAAGAACCCAGGGCTGCTTTTGTCAGACAAATCACACAAAGATTTACAGCAGCTACATTTGCTCTCAAAAGGATTTTAACTGAACATCATCTACATTCAGTAAAAAGGCAGCGTTAAAAGTTTACATAAATCTCTCCTTCCCTGATTAAAAAGCTTCTGTTTCAACAGAAAGCCGTGTTTGCTCACATAGAATGAGCTGAAAGAGGTTCAGCTTCACCTCTGTGTGAACACATGCAGCAGAGAGCAAGGCTAATGAGAGACCTGCAGATCCCACTGCTGGCATTTGGAGTCTCAGCTGTACAAACCTCCCAGCACTCAGGTCCTGTCAAAACCTTCCATCAGAGCTGGTGGCTGTGCCAGGTTTTCAAATGCCAGACAGACAAGTGATAAGTGTGACACAACCAGTTCCTGACACTTAAAGCGTCTTGAAAATGAGTTTCTGAAGCCGTCAAGTTTTCAAGGTATAATGTGCTGGTCCTTGTTGTTCAAGAACAAAGCGAAGATGAACAATTGATCCTTGTTTTATTTTTTCATGCTGAAGTCTTGAGAGTTTGTCGCTTTGTTTAGGTTTTTTCTTCTTGTTTTTTTTAACTCTAATATCTTCAAGATTGAGACTTTATGAAAGCCCTATGCTTTCCCACTGAGCACCTTAATTCTGCAAGCTTCAAGAGCAAATATTAAGAGTTGAAGTGATTAAGGTGAACTTATTTGTGCTTCTTTATGCAGCTGCCAAGGAAACTTGTGCCATGTAAGACTTCATCCTGCTGTGTTACTATATACACCCACCTATTGCCAACTTGCATTGGACTCAAATTTACACACAGTCCCTGGCACAACAACAATACACCACCTAAAATTACATTTAGTGGCTGAAATACTAATAGGCTGCAGGGTTATTAATAAACGAAAAGATTCTTTAACACCTCCTGTACACAAATACCAAAATCTTCAGAAGGTGTGACTGCAAAAAAGAGTCAACTGAAAAAAACTCTAAGCTGCTTTTTTTTTTAAATTAAAAAGTGTACCAAGGATTAGTGCTTTGATCCAGAATGAAAAAAACAACAACAAAAAAGAAACACTTCCCAAATCTCAGCCTGTGTCTGTGTCATTTGTGAAAACAGGAGAGACTGGACCAAAATGCCTTTTGCTAGCAAGTGGTGTAGTAAAAGTAGAGAGAAAAAAACAGCTGTAGCAGTTCAAAATTCATCTAGCTCAGCATCTCCGAGCTGACAGTTGCTATAACAAGATGCCAACAGGAAAGTGTAAGATTAGGGTAAGCATATGTTGATGCTTTCCTAGTACAGTCTCCAGTACTCCAGCTCTCTGTGACTCAGGAGTCCTCAGAAAAGCTTAGGACAAAGGGAAGTGGAAAGGGAACGCCTGCCTGGAAAAGGAGGATTCAAGCCTAGCAGAGAGTACATTTAACACCCACCCCCTCACTTCAAACAGATCACATTTATTACTGGCTTTGCTTCCCATCTACTGAACGCGCACTCTGAAGTTGCGGCCGCGGTTCCCACGACGTTGCCGTGTACTTACACCGCGTCCCGGGAGGCGCCGTGGGAGAGCAGCAGCTCCACGATGGCCACGTGGCCGTTCCTGGCGGCGTCGTGCAGCGGGGAGTCGTTCTGGTAGCCGGTGGTGTTCACCAGCGCCCGGTGCCGCAGCAGCAGCTCCGCCACGGCCCCGTGGCCGTGGTTACACGCCTCGTGCTGGGGGCACAGCCAGGAGAGCAAACAGGTGACACAGGGCTCAGAGCAAGGACTGCTGCCACACAGTTAATTCACCTTCAAACACTCGGGAGAGGGTGGGGGGGAGACGATACGCCAGGAGAGCGCGTGACATTCCTGACAGGAACTAACCTGGGAACCCAGCACTGACAAAAAGCTCTGAGGGGAGCTGAACAAAGGCCAGCTGTGTGCAAATTAGACTGCAGGGAACAAAGCCTTCCAGATTAGAGACTGTCAGGAGTGTTCTTCAGGAGAGGAAGAAGTCATGGTTGAAAAGAACCTTTTGTTTGTTTTCTGTAGTTCGAGTGAGCAATTTTTTCATTCCACTACTTGACATGTTTCCAAAACACCGAGGACATTAAGAACCCATAAAATATAAACATTGTTTGCAATTGATCGTTTTCTAGCTATTGTGGTGGTATTTTCTGCACTTGCAGAATTGCAGGCTGATCGATTTCGTGGCCTGCCCTACACCCCAGCAGAGGCGAGCAAGATTTGGGCAGGTCAGTGGTTGCTAATGAATTCTTTTAACCTTGTTTATCATCACTTCTTCACCTTGCATAGTTCTTTGCATAAAGGGAACTAAAATATGGGTGAGGAAAGGAGGGATAAAATGAAATCTGATTAGAAGACAGATGTCAGAAGAAAAGGACTTCAACACTCACCAGTGGTGTCCAGCCAGCATTATCCTTGACATTGGGGTCTGCCCCATTTGTCAGCAGCTGTTCTACAGCTGCTAAGTCACCCTACACAGAGAAAAAAAAACACAGTTGTGAAAAAGTAATGAAGAAGATACACAAAGGCAACAGAAATTTAAGAGATGCCAAATTCTAAATGTAGCTGCAATAGGAATGCAATGACATACACCTTCCACATAGATATTGTCAGGGCAACAAAAGCTCAACTGGTTTGGAGATCACAGTTTAACATTACTGTTCATTTAGAAGCACCAACACATTTTATATATTCCTAGATAAAAACAGTGCATAGAACAGATTTAACTCCAAATAAAGGGAAAAGTTTGTGCTGATTGCAATCTGCCCACTAGAGTCAACTGCAAGGATTAAAGACAGGAACATTTATTGAGCATTTCCTTATCCTTCAGACTGAATTTTTTTTTAAGCTAATCTAAATAACTGGCTGAAAGCATAGGTGAAATAAATTAATAAGCCTGGCGAGCTTCTAGGAATTGTTTTTCCACAAGTCAAAAGGAAAAGAGTTTTATTTAACACTGCAATTACTACCCACGTTGAATCTCATCAATACTTTCTCTGACAGTTATTTTACCAAAACAGTTTAAATTTGCTTTTTGGAAGAAGCTGTATTCAGTTTTTACTATAAGCAAGGAGATGTATGTAGAAAAGGGTGGATTATGGAGAGAGGCCAGACAGAGACAAGGCAAAGGAAGCAAAAGAGCAGAATTTGTGAATCAGAGGTTTTGACACTCTGAAAAGCGAAGTACAAGAGAGAAAGTTGGTAGTAAGATTGGAGCACATCCAGATGCAGCTGTAAAAAGGTAAGGAGAAGGCTCCTGTGGAAGCTGAGGTACAGAAATCTCCTCAGTGCAGGCCATCTTAAAAACAGGTGGAAAAAGGAACCCAAAGAGACAGTGGTAGTGGAAAGTCAAGGAATTCCTAAGTGTTACTCACAGCATGCCTTAGAAAGAAAAGCTGAGAGACTATTAAATTAAACTTTAAATACAATGAAAACAAACTTAATCCAATTTTCTTTTGTTACCAGGGAACACTTTGGAAAAACAAAATAGCCTTAATCTTTACTCTTCAGTTAGAGAAAATATTAAGACAGGCTGCTCAGCAGAAATAAATCCATCAGGCGACAACTGTAAACTCAAAATTCACCAAAAAATGCTGAGAATCTCTGGCTTTACAACCATCGAGCAAATTAACACATCAGAGATAAATTTCATGTATTCTATTCCCAACCTAGATGTCCCAACAAAATGTTACCTTTCAAAGCAATTAAAGAATTTTAAGAGCAGCATATTCCTTATGGCTGCAAGGCAAGAGACATGCATCAAACCTGAGGAGCTACTCAGAGGCAGCCAAGACACTGCTCAGCATTAAGATCTTCTCCAACAGAGAGAAGCTACAATTATCTATAATGAGCGAGATCTGAGCTTATCATTTAAAGTTCAGTTTGCAAACATGTACAGCAAGGGTTTGACATTTCAGGAGTACTCCTTTAAAGCAGGAAGCACAGCTAATAATCTGTGTGGGCATTAGGCAGCACCACAGCTTCTCAGATCAGTTCTGAACATTGATTTGTGAGACAGCGCTGCAGTTTTATCAAAGGAAGTGCTGCTGGGGTGGACACCAGTGCTGACAATATCCAAGAGGAAAGAAAAATGTGCCTTTTTTTTTTTTTTAAACATTGGCCTGTTCAGTTTTTTTGGAGGTTGTTTTGGGGGTTTTTTTTAGCAGTGGGGAGGGAAAGAAGTGTTTTGTTGTTTGGGTTTTTTTTACACTGACCACTTCTATCAGAGTTGATGTAATCACTAACACTTAAAAGTCATAAAATGCTTTGCTAAACTCTAAACAACAAAGAGTAAGGACCTGGTAGGTGCAAGTCTCAGCCCCAAATATATCTATCCCATACGTCTTTCCTCCACAAAAAAGCAGGAGAGGCCACAGCTATTAGTATGGAGTTGCCAATTCCAACATGCTGCATGAAGCTGCGCTTTGACTGTTACTGGGATCAACTCAGTCCATTTAGTTCCTCGAGTTTACTTCATCCAGCAATGCCAGCAGGAAATCCTGAGTCCCCAGCAGGGAGCCACAAGCAGATGATGCAAGGAGGGACCCTGGCAGTGTGTCTGTACAGTTTGTAGCACAGCAGAGTGGAAGGTAAACGGAGACACTCCTTGTTCGGAAAGAGAGAACACGACAGACAGCAGGGAGAAAAGTGCTAACGTTACCAATTCACTGGGAAGTGTTTATTTTGGAATCTCATTATCAATGAAGGATTACATCCAGCTCCTGAAGAGGCAGAGAACTACTGCAGAATGCAGAATTGTCCATTTGGAAGAAACAAAGCAAAGGACGTTTTAAGCTCATAACAAAGCTCATGTGTAGTGACAACACAATAAAGCCACGGCTTTGCTCTTCCTCCCTGATAGAGTTTACCGGAGCTGGAAAACCCACACGAGCAGGAAAGGCACTGGGGCCATCTGTTGGCAGACCTGGAGCCGGCAGTAGCTTGCAGAGAAGGGTATTTGCTCAGCTTTACTAACACTTCCATCCCAAGGAGAATTTAGTTCCTGCAGCCACAGATGGCATAAGCCCAGAAAAACATCTTTACTTGGCTCACACGAGGTTATTGGTTGGGGTTTTTTTCCTTTTCTCTCAAGTCAATTGTGTCCTGATTTTAACACAGACATAGGGTTAAGAACTGCAAGTGTCCTTTCAGTCCTGTTTTACAGGGGGGTTTTTCCCCATTGTACCCTTTACAATTTCCATTAACCACATATATTTTCCACCCAGGAGTCATGTTTAAATTATTAAGTCAATGAAAACATTCTACCAGTTCAAAAGATCCAAAGAATTATGACAGTACATGAAGATGAAGCTAAAAACTTATACTACTTCTACCAAACAACTTCTCCCTTTACTTCCAAATGTAACCAGGCGACTTTAATCTTCAGGTCAAACAAATGAACAGAAAAAAACCCCTTTCAAACCCAAAGACATTTGTTTGTTTAAGTTGGGGGGGAACTAGATGATTTACCACTCATAAATAGTCAAAGAGGACAAATATGAATTACAGAGTGCTTATAGGAATTGCAAATGCTCCAACTCTTTCCAGCAACCAGCAAATTTTTCCCCTCAAATTTCTCCAAATCAATCCCTTACCCAGCAGACCATTTATTAATAACAAACATACAAGTAGCTGTGCTTAATCTTTAAAGAGAATGCATGCGAGAGGTTCAACCTGCCTCAGAAACAGAAGTGACAACCAACCATTATTGAAAGAGAAACGGTAATTTGTTTCCAAGCTTTCAAAGCAGCACTTGGGAAGACGGATTGCTTTGACTCGTGGCCAGTTTTCACATGCTTAACTTCTGCATTTGAAACCACAATTCTATTTCATATTTGCCTTGGCCTCACTTCTCTGGGAGGGGAGATGTCCCGTGACCCAACACTCAGCCATGGCACACACATATCAGGCACCAAAGGCCCTGCTCAGTGGACCAGGTCAGACACCTGCAAACAACATTTACAAGGTATTCTGATGTTGGCCATGACACAAAACCACAGAATCTTCTTTCACCCTCTGTCCTAATGTGTCGTTAAGTGGTAACACAGCAACAAAAAGGCAGAGCAGTCTCGCAGGCTGGGAAGGGATTATCTCCTGGTTATTAGTGTTAGGTGTAATGATGTAATGACCACCAGGAGTCCAGAACAGCAGGCCAGCCACGGGTGAAGCCCTTCTGAGGGTCAGCTGTCAGAATGAAAGGGCCCCTGGAACAGGAAGTAACTAAAACTGGTCCCAGTACACCACCTCTCTCTTGTCAAACTAAGCAGGTACTCTGCACAGATGCAATTTCTTCTTTCCTCAGAGCAGGGACAACTCTCTGATTCCTTCTAACTCGAAGCATAATGAGCCTTCTCCCAGCTACTTCCCATCCTGGAAACAGCACAGCTGTTGCTATGGGTCCTCGGCAACCCTCTTGCACTGCAGTTCACTGTCCCTCTTCCCAGAATCCATAGTGGCACAATCCCACTGTGGACTGTGCCATCATCTCCCTTGGCAAGGCAGCAGAAACACAGGCCCAGCCAGGAGCTGAAATACTGAACCAAGAAACGGTGGGTTTTTCTCTCCCCACACTAACTCATCCAGCAGGGCTGTGCCGTGTTTTAATTGCCAGGTAAGAGCTGGTCCTAGGAACAATTTGGTGTCCTACTGTAAAAAAACTCCCTTGTGGAAGGGCTGTTGATTGGGCAATCCCCCACTAGTTTAGAGCATTCTGAGTTGAAAAGGTCACATTTTGTATTTTAATTAATTGGAATTTTTACCTTTAATGACTGTGAAGATAAACGTGATTGCTGTTTGCTGCAGGAAGAGTCACCTCTATTTTCATTTATTAGTTTAGCTCAGCATTAAGTTCACCCACACCAGAACCTTTCTTGAGAACCATTTTGATTTCAGTAAGGTAATAATTAGTAGAAGTAAATGGGGACAATCCCTCAGAATCATTTGAAACAGCACAACATTTACTTTTCATGCGTGATAATGTTGTTTATGATCTCTTTTAAATAAGAGAAAAAGGGAGAATTCAATTAGCTTTAATTAAATTCTGGATATTAGACCCTAACAGCTAATGAAAAAAATACAGATTCATTTTTATAATTAATGAAGTCCCAGAGAATTAGACTTTATTTCACTTTGGGGGGGAGGGTGGCAGCTACAAGTCTGTTGCCCATTATACACATGGAAAAACATTAATGGCTGTGGAAAGAACAAGGAAAAAAATTGTCTATAAAACAAAACTGGAAGAGAAACAGGAAAAAAATGACATTTTGGACAATGGAAATGGAAAATGACATTCTATTTTAGAAAAGAAAAAAATCAACCAAACAAACAAAAAACCCCAACCCCAAACTAAACCCCACAGTGAGAATATACATACAGTATAAAGCCTGGTGTTTTCAAGACCTGTTTCCTTGAGAAACACTTATCAGTTCCACAGCTGGGTTATACAAGTTGGAAGAGTGATCTAGAAACATACATGTTATGAAAGATACCTGCATGCAAAAAAACCCCCATGTTTTCCTGCACTGGCATTCCTTCATGGCAATCAATCCCTGCTATTTCTTGATCACTGTTTCACAAAGTAAGATGTTCCCAAACCCCATGGCCAATCCTTCTTTTGGACCAAGTCCCCATGTCATATTGGCCCCAGGAACTTCATCTACTCTATCACGGACTAGTGACTGTGCCTACATTTCCTGGCTACCAGGGGATGCAGCAGCTCCTTTGGAATGCCGTAATAACCCCATGATTAAGCTACAAAACAAGAACAAAAAACACCACGAAAGAAAGGAGGTCACCTGTATCACCTCCTTCACAGACAAGGAACTGAGACAGCAGAACATCTTTCTTGGAGTTGCACTGCAAGTTTAGTAACTGGAAACAAAGATATGTGCAAGGAAACTGTGACCATAACCAAAAGATCACTTCCCTGGCCTTATTTTAGTTCCATTTAAAAGACAGCAGTAACTTTGGGATCACACTGAAGCCCCACCTAGCTAAACAAGCCTTTGCTAATGAGCACCTCAATGAATATGGAACTAAATGGATAAAAAAACCACAGCAGAACTAATGAGGAACAGAAGGCACTTCCCATTTTAGCTCAATAATTATAAATGTTAGAAGGCAACACTGAAAGGAATTCACACTGAGGACTGAGAGAAGCTCACCCCACCACCCACAGTCCTGCTGGAGATGAGCTTTCCAGCCCCCTGAGACAGCCCTGTCCTTTCTCAGAGGGCTGTGCCAATGCCAACGAGTAGTGCCAGCGACACCACTGAACCTGGATAATCAAAACACGCTTGTCCTCTTTGTCTACAGCATGAACTGTTTCATTTCTACTCATTTATCCTCAAAATGCTTTGCAATGAAACACCACCTTATTGGCAATATCCCCAATATGCCAACGCTCCAAGTCTCACAATGAGCTGCAGAGGGGCTGTTTTCTTAGATGAAATACTTGTGTTCCAAAGAAGTGTCAGACACATTGCTGGAAACCACACCTGCATGAAAACTTGTCAAGGTACATCAGGTTTTTTTAGAGCCAGTCAGTCATGACGGTATTCATTATAAATTCCCAGTAAATAATGGAAGGGTAATTTGTAAACAGTGTTTTAATAAAGAGGAATATACAGGACTTATGAGGAGAGGTAACAAGAGATCTATCCTTCGAAGCTCTTGAGTCCTGTGAGGACAGCGTTTCATTTTCTCCTCCCTAACTCCATATTAATGGCATCAAGTACGAGATTTGAACTCAAACTCAGCTGCCACTTCTGTTTAAAAAGGTCTCGTGCAGCAGGAGTGGCTTATTAGAATGCCTTTGAAAGAGGGCACAGTTATTGCTCAAGAACAGCCTGTCTCACCACAGAGAAGTGCTGTATAAATGTCAGGATGCTTACAGAGGAATCAACTCTTCCAGCAGAGGCAGTTTATTAACCACACAGTATTTGTGCATTATGATTTAGCACAAAGTACATTTAAATTGCCAGACTACAAACTCCTTGAAACAACCTCTCAAAAGGGAGCTGCCACGAGTGCATCTGGTGAGTGGGACAAGTTTTACCCTCCCTGCAGCTTCTACAAAGTAATGGGCAAGGACAGCCTTTGCAAAGGGTAAAGCCATGGAGTTCTACCACAGCAGGAACTGGCTAAGAAAATAACAGCAAAATGAGTGACAGCTGCCATTCCAAGAATAACACTGATCCTACATAAAAGTGAAGCCTACTGAGAACATCCCAACTCTGTCCCCTCCCTTCAGAGCACAGGGCTCAGCATGCTAATCACAGGGTGCAGCACCTCATTCCTCTTGAGCCAACACTGGCACCAGGTGGCAGACCTCAGAGATTACAGAATTAACTCCAATTAAGGTTTCATAGAGTTATCTTTATGCAGGTAATTCAGATCCTGTCCTGCTCAAGTTAAAACTGATCAAGATCACTCAGTGAGGTCTGAAATACTTACTAAGCTCCTTATGACAAATCAGAGACAGCTTTCTGGCACCCAAGGCCAAAACACCTAAATGCTTATCCCTTCCTAGAACTCACAGGTATAAATGACAATGCAGTGCACTGAGTTTCCAATCTTTGATCACTCCAATAGCAATTTCTTTATAAAATCAGAGAATCAGGTTGGAAACTTCCCAATAAACCTAGAAGATAAAGATCACAAAATGAGATTTCCCTCTCCACCGACACAGGATGTTCTGAAGTAACTGATTTACAGAGTATTTTTAAAACAGCACTGTCTTTTTAAACAGCTGTTAGAAGTTAAGATGATGGTCCTACCTTGATGGAAGCAACATGGAGCAAAGTCTCTCCTTTGTAATTTCTTCTGGAAATGGTGTTACCACCAGGGGATTTCAACACAGAAGGACTGAATGGTATTGATACTTGACTGCAGGTCTTCAGAGTAGATGGGGTAGAGGGAGATTCTGAAAGCAAAGGACTATCTGTTGCTTGAAGGACTGCAGAGCTTCTTGTCTTCCTTACAATGTCAGTGAGTTTTGGCGCAGAAGAAGAAATCTGAACTGGTGTCTGGTGTTCAGTCACTGGGGAGATGGAGGAGCCCTGAGATAACTCCTCTAAGCAATCTGCCTGCCTGCCTGCCTTCCCAGTAATTCCCCTCTCAGATCTCCTCAGTCTTTTAGGCTGAGGAGTGACCTGAAGCCCAGGTTGCTCCCTCCCACGTTTTAATGGCATCGTTTCGTTTTCTATTGACAGCAGCATCTCTGGAGCATAACTGTTTTCTTTGCTCTCTTGTGCCGGGCACACAACCTCACCGTTACCTTTCTTCTCTGGGGATTCGACCTGTGGTGGCATTTCCACATTTCCTGTATTTCTGCTGGAGTCACCTTCCTTCACAGCCTCCTGCTGAGGTCTCTCTTCGGGGCTCTCCAGTTCCGGAGTGCACAGGACCACAGGCTGACTGCAGATGGTCACACACTTTTCCTTGGGAGTCTTCTCCTCAACTCCCTTCTGCCCAGGCTTCTCTAAGCTCCACACTTTGTTAATGTCTGCCAGATGTTTCTTCTTCATCCTCTTAATCTGCCTCTGGGTCGGTTTTTTTGGCGGCTCAGGGGGCTTTTCGTGAGGAGGGGAAGGAAAGAAATCATAAACTGACGATGTGTCCTCACCAGGGTGACTGTGTTTAGTCTCAGGCTGACTCTTGTTCAGGACACATCGAATCTTCCTACTTCTTGGGCTGAACCACATTTTTATCTTTTCCTTCTTGATGTTTCGTCCCAAGTCTGAGTCAGGTGGTGTAGATGAATCTTTTGCTGAATCTAAGTGCATCAAGGAAGAGGAGAAATAATTATAGAGTTAGAGAGCTGTTCAGAACATCACAGAGCAAACAAAGACCATAACAACAACTGCAATAACTGCTGAAGTGTTACTAAACACGATCTAGGAGTGCCTTCATTTCTTCTCAGAAGACACAGGTAATCCTTTAAAACCCCTGGCAAGGTCACCTGCCACTCTGGAGTTCAGGGATCCTAGTGCAGCTCAAGTGATCCACTGGGCAAGTGAGCATCCTGGTAGAGAAACTGCTTCAGCATGTGCACAGAGGATTTCTGATCAGCTCAGGAAAGGACAGACCTTGGTTCTCTGCCTGAGTTTTCCTTGGAAGTAGGTTTAATGAAATAGTATGTGCATACACAAAAGAGCACAGAGACAATTTTCTAAAAAGATAATACAGTTCATCTGAAGATGAAAAAGAAAATAGCTCTAAGCAAGCAAAAATAATATCCTTAGAAGAGTATTGAACATTCCTGAGAAATGTTGACTGATTCCACAGATATAGCAGGTGAATCAGAGGAATACATAGAAAATCTGCAAGTAATTGTGTCCTGTCATTTGATCCTTTAGCCCTTGGTAGTAAATAATTTCAAGGAAGCTAAACATTTTGATGATCTCAAACATTTCTTTAAAAATATGCAGTAGAGCAATTTTATAAATCACACTGTACAGCACATTACAAATCAATAACCAAGATGACAGAGGAATATCCTGTACTCCCAGCAAATAACAGCTGAGGACAAGGACTATAAATACTGTGCTCAGTGGCTTAAGAATAAATTAAGGAGCATAAAGTGACCTCTAAGTCAGACACTAATTTAATTAGACAACAACTTTTTTTGGTGCAAAAGAACTAGAACATAAGTTTTACCGATTCCTTCATGGAAACTCAAGTTATTTTAGGCTACATGGACAAGTCCTTCAAAGCAAACACACAAGTCACTCTTCCTATTGCCTCAAACCTCAGGGACTACAATGCACAAAAGTCTTGGTGATTTACAGCCAATCAAACACAAAACCAACATGAATTTTGCCTACTGAGGAAAGATATTTTATTTTTTTTTGAAGCAGAACCAAGACCAAAATTATCAGGGGGGATTAAATGTTCTTGAAACAAACTATACAAAGCCTCAATTATTAAAAGTGACAGACACTCACTGCAACAATCTATCACTTTCACTTGGTGCATTAACTTTCAATGGGTAATTTATTTTCTCCGCACCTTCTCTTATTTTTGGTGTTAGTAACTACAGCCCATTTTCCACAGTAAGCTGTGATAAACTCACAGACAGCAAACAAACTAGTCCCAATCCCTTAGCCCCGAAAACTTATGCTTGAAATTTCCCTTAAAAGAGAACTGCATTGCTAGTAATTGAACACTAAAGCAGGCATTTGCAGTTTTCTTTTAAAGTAATATTTCAAAGTTAAATGTTTCCTCAGTCTTGATTTCAATTACCCTACTTACCCCTTGAATTAAAACATGTTACATATTAGATTTAGCCAGAGGAACATGTAAAGCCATCAGACCAAAAGTCTTTAAGAATGCGGCTTGAGGCTAGCTAATCAATCATTTAGGTATGTAAAGACAATCATCAAGCACAGAACTGCAGCTATTTGGTTTTCCTGTAGGGCTGGAGTTGGTGCAAACAAGAAGAAAGGGACTGAAATTGAGACTGCCATCTCAGAACTAGCTATCCTTGAGATTGTATCCAATCTTGTTCTGACAATAACATCTAAAAAAAGGAAGAGCTTGATTGCAAACAGATGCAAAATATAAAACACAAGTTACTATTTACTTGTTGTGCCTTCACTGTTTACATAACTAGCAGATTTCCTTGTAAAATATTTACCTTGCTAGAACCATCAGTCATCCCCAAGTAAAGAGACAGAATAAAATCAGCTCGCAAAAGTAATTTGTGCAACAATTCTGTGACAGCCAGAATTCTTTCTGATGTCTATAGCACAGCAAGACTTTAAAGTCCAAGTGACAAATTCAATCAAAGCCACTGCCCTTCAGAAATAGGATGTAAAGCAGCATAACATGGTGAAGAATTTACACTGGAAGCTCTGGACATATCACTTCTGGCAGCAAGAAAGCCTGTGAACAGTCCACCATGAGGGTTCCCAAACAAATCTGTTCATTACTGGCTGCTCAGCAGGGTCTTATTAGTCAGGTTATTAAAAACCTGCTGAAAATATAACAATACACCACACAAGTAATTTCCCAGAATTATTTTTCCTCAAATGCAACTTCTTCAGGTGTAAAAGAGTACACTGCACGTTTTAGAATAGGGGGGCACCCGAGGAACACGATCAGAAGAGCACACCTGCTGGCAGAGATCCAGCCCATCAGGGCCAGCCCTGCACACACAGGGCACCTCCACAGCCTGCCGGGGGGAAACTGCACTTCTGCCAGGCTGTGTGGGATCTCCCAGCCATTCTTCAATGGCTCCATCCTCTGGAATACTCTGGAGCTAATGCCAACTTTATCTGAACAGTAGCATCTGCAAAAAATGGTAATTCTTAGACTCTGCTACTCTTTCCTCCAATTCCAACGAGGACAAGGGAGGGAGCAGAAGTAATTTGGTCAAATGGCCAATCTACCCTCCTTGAAAATTAAATCTTTTGATGGGCCCAGAGCTGTGAGAGGGAGAGAGAGAGAGAGAGAAGAGGCACAGCACTAAGAGGATGAAAGGAAGTTCTTATGGTTTAATACGTAAATGTTAATTTATATAAAGAGGGTATTATCTAGTAGCTAAGTGCATTCAGTTAAACTACCTTCAGAGAAAACTGCTCATAGAAAAATCGATCCCAATGAATTCTTTGCTGTCTCCAAGCTAGAAGCCAGAGCTTGCACCTCAAATGGAATGAAAAAAAATACTATACACGATTTAGATTTAATTATCTTTCCAACACATAAGTGTCCTCCCAACATTTTTTAGAGATGCATTGAGACAAGGTAAATCAGTAGAGCATGCCTTACTAATCCTAGATTTGAAGCATCTGCAATACTGTAAAGAGCATCCACAATAACAGTATTAGAATCAGCCTATAATAAATGCAGTGAATTTACTCTCCCATTACCTATTAAACGTAACATTCATACACACAATACATTAGCTGAATTCTTTCTAAATTAGACTTATTTGCACATAATAAGCACAAGTTTCTTAATGCTGACATTTAATAGAGTTGAATTTCTTGAGTGTTAAAAGGGTTGAGAGTAGACAAAAATATGAGGAGATAGGCAGTGCCTTGCAGCTAGAGCTCCATCTCCAAGTTCTGCTGCAATAACAGACTAGAGCAGGGGGAAAAAAAGGAGCAATTAGAAAATGTGGTTTAGCTATCATTAATCTGCATCAAAGGAATATAATGATGCACATTGTGTGCCTTTCAAATTATTCTCTATTACGGGTTTCAGAACAGAAGTTGAGAAATCTCTTTGACAAACTAGTCCCTTATTAAAAATCAAAGGGAAGAGCTCTGGTACCATCTGTGCAACATTAGTGCCTTCACTAAAGAATGATTATTTTGCAAGCTAAGTATTCAACACAGGGTGGGGAAAGGGAGAAATTCCAACTATTCAAAACCTCATCTTTAGCTATTATGAAAAATGCCACAGCACAAATAAAATGCAATGTAATCTGTTACAACAGAAGTTCAGCATCTTTCCCTCCACATCAGCAAACGTGAAACTAAGTCATGATACTATAGAGGATGATCAAAAGGTGATCTCTCCCACTGTCCACCAGCACCAGCACGAGCTCAGGAAGCTTTGACCAGCACCTGCAAGGTCTAGCTCTGTCTGAGAAGAGGGGAGGAAGGCTTAGTTTGACTGTGTTAGAGTGAAGCACATTATGTTACACAGAATAAGGTAAAATCATCTACAAACAATTCTTCTGAAATTCAACAACAATCTCTTCATTTTAGAGAACATCACACACAAAAAATCTGCTGAAGTATTTAGGAATTCACTTTCAAAATCATCCCTGTAAATCAGCCTCCTTCCTCTCTGCTGTACTATATACACTATGCCCATGATTCAACAAGTTCTTTTGAATTACCCACCCATGAAGCCCATCATCCCCCCAAAGGCAGTTCTCACAATGCCCTGGATGCTGCGAGATCAGAGCCAAAGGTTCTGAGGTGCAGACACCCATCTGGGAAGCCTGCCAGCCACCCAGCTTCCCACTGCCCTTGTAAAGGTACAGCATAGGGCAGTGAGGTCAGACAGCTCTCCTCACCTTGCCATAGACTAAGAATATAACATCTCTAACAAGTGAATTAATTTTGAGACTCAGCATTTGCTACCTATAGTTTGAATTTTCTACCTCTAATTTGCATTTTCTATCCAGTTTCAGGTTTGTCATTTGTCAGTCATCCTTCAGTTGTCCCAGCACTGTCATTTGTTGTGTTTCCCTTTAATTTAGAAGGGAAATATTAGCTGTTTTGTGCAGCCTTTCCTGAATTGCTTGCTGCTGCTTCTTACAATGCACATGCTGTTTGGCAAAAGCTATTCTTATCCCAATGGAATACAAAGTGAGATCCCTCTCATATCTACTGTGGAACCTCAGGGTACAGAGATTTTTGTACTTGAAACATTCAATATGTGAGCTTAACCCTATCCTTTTCAGTCACAGCAGTTCTGGGTTTTTTTAAAGAAAAACACACAACTTGCTGCATTCACTAGCTCTGTCATAGTCTTAAAAAAAGGGTAGCAGGAAGCACTTGCATTAGAAATTTCAGTGTCAGCAAGGATCTCAAAGAAAAGCCCTTGACGTGAGCCACAACTGTCTCAAAACAAGGGATATAAAGCAAATAAGCAAAAGAGACATAAAACAAATATATGGAAATATTCTTTGTTTCAACCACTTCTCTTCCTTTCCTCCACTGAAAGATTGATTTTTCGGTCTATTTCCTTTACTGGAACACAAAGTACAATTTCTGACCTTCTAACAAAAAAAAAAAAAAAAAGAGAAGAAAATATTGTTGACAGAAGTACAGAAGTGCTGTAAGAGCATGAAAGCAAGTCCCTAAGAAGAGAGGCCCCGATTCTCCAAACTCAGACATATTTCACTTTGGATACATTAAGTTCAAGGCACACATCTGTGGGAGGCGACCGACTGGCCCAAGATGAGGGACAACACATCCCAAAGGATTTGCTCTCAAAATCTCTGAAGCTACAACATCCTGGGATTTTCAACAATATGGGAGGTTTTTTACAGCACAGGATTGGTTGTTCTTCTTAGAGTTGTGCTCATTTACTGACGTATCCAAACCATTCCTGACAGTGAACTATCACCAGCTCAGGAGGTTTTTCTCTTAACCTTGGTATGAAACATCCAAAAGGCCACTGTACTAATCCTTAGCACACTGCAAAGATAACAAGTGGTGGGAAGTCCTCTCCCACATCGGTTCCTAACTTTAGCTCCAAATATAATGCTCTTGTAAACTTCACTGTCATGTCTGCTTTTAAATCAGAACAAGGCATGATAAAAAGAACCTCATTTCATTCTGCAGTTTAGCAACACCATGCAGACTTAATTTTTTAAGAACTACAGGATTAAATGTATTATTCAATTCCTAGTACAGTTAAACATCATACCACTTCTAAGAGTTAATCCATCTGTAAGAGTCCTCCAAAACATCTAAACAATACCAATACTACCATGTTGTATTTTAAATGCTTTATTAACAGCATCACAAATAGCTCCTCTCAGAGATTCTCTTTCAAGTGTTTTTAAAAGCCTTCATCACTTAAAATATTTCCCTGAAATCCTGTTTAAGCCATTATCTGTGTTTTCTATGCTCCAGAAGATTCAATCACCATAGGATTTTATATCTATATAAGATCAATTCCTTTACAGTTGGACATAGGCTTCCAGCCTCCTCACTTAAATGCATTTTGATGTCAATAAGGAGCTACTCCATAAATGAATGAAGGTGCTGATGGGATTAAACATTAAAAAAAAAAATCTTTAATTCAGACAAACATAGTAGGAAGCAACAACGAAGGAAGAAATACCTTTTCTATATCTGACAGCTAAATGAATGTTTTCTAAAATTTGGTATTACATAAATGCTCCTCTCTGAGCTTGCAAAAGAGACATACATTCACCTACACTTACTTCCCTTCATTTTTAACTCCTTTCACAAACAGCCTAAAATTTGATAGAGATGAATTCCCAGAGTACGTTCTCTGCAATCTTCCAGCATAGTCAGCAGTGACAAAACTCCATTGCAGCAGATTGTTAGAGACCAGAAAATAAATGAGTTAAGACTTGCTTTCGTCCCCTATTAGGCAAGGGGAGTCCATAATTTTTACCATGTGCTAAAACCCTAAACTGAAAATTACCAGGACAGCACACACGCCTCAGTGCACAGAAACACAAGAGGCAAGAGAATATATGCAATCATTCTTTAACAGGGCCCCCCTCAGACAATGCATTACACACTGCACCTAAGAGCACAGGATATGGCAACTGGGGCTCCTGTGACTTGGCAATCTCTCCCACTTCCATCTAATTTTGGAAGACAGGTTCTAATGAATTATGGACTAACCTGCTCGTGCGGATTTCTTAGTAAAACAGATTCAAAGAACAAGCAATCCATACAGACAGTTCTCTTCAAATCAAATTTTCCAAACATGATTCGGAACAGCCCTTCAGAATGTTAAGCAGGGCTGCACTGCTCATTCCCCACAAAGCCTGGGAAGTGGGAGGCTGTGCCGGGTGACCCTTACCAGGGGTGTCCGTGCCCAGGAGCTCCCGCAGTTTGCTGCACAGCTGGATCACGGAGTCCAGCTGCCGGTTGATCTGGGCGTCCTGCAGCCAGGCTGGCACGTGGCACACGGGGCACTCTGTGCCGACAGAGTCACCCACGCAGGACCTGAAAGGCAAAAGGAAAGTCCATTTTCCAGCACAAGTTATGAACTGTACTCGCTGTCAACCGCCCCACAGCCAAGCACTCAGCGAGCAGCTCTTACTTTAGCCCTGACAGACCACCGATGTAAACCCCACCAGGCAGTCACAAATGCAGGACAGTACATATTTACCTTGGCAAGTGACAAGCTGAACATAATTAAGCAAGCCAAGTCCAGAGCCTTGTCAGGACACTGTCATGGAAAATGTGGTGTCTTTCGACTTCCTCAATCAGAAACTGACCCAAATTTTCAAGGAATGCTAAAGCTCCACTGCTGTCTGCCTCCAGGTAACAGTTAGGCTCAAACAGTTAAAACCACACATCCTTTTACACCTGCTATTCTGCAGCCTTCCATTTTTAAACAAGTGCCAGAAAGTCAACCCACAGCAAACTATCATTTCTGCTTTTTCCCCACTTCTTTATATTGTGAAGTTTCACCTGTCTGAACTCTTTTCTGTATGAAGTCCCACGAGGATCTGCAGGTGTTCAGAGTATTCTATCACTGCTCTCTCTTTCAGAGAATTTATGTCAGATGATCAAGGTGGGGTGGGTGGGGGAGCATTTACTTGGTAAAGTCACTTTGCACCTGTAGCTCCTCAGCAATACTACTCTCCTCATATCAGCCTGAAATCTTTTATTCTTTTGATTAGGCCAGTGAGAAGCCACTATGCTTTCCCATCTGAACAGCAACATTCAAGGGCCATTGTTACTTCTCATCTACAATCTATCCTGTTAAATACAGGTTATAGTTTTCAAATACCCAAAACTGAATTAATTTCCAAAGTCTCCCTTACCTCACCCCTCAGTAGCACACACAATTCTAGCCAAAGGCATACAAGTAAATGGGAGCAGATCATGTTAAACACTCAGAAGAACAGAATGCAAGTAATATCAAGGCAGTAATATGAGGCAAAGGAAGATCAGAGTCCATGCATCTCAACTCTAAACATTAATACACCCCAAAATCTAGTAGCATATTAGTTAACCAAAGTATACCAAAATTATAGCTACTGCCACTTCCTTTAAGGAGAAAGGTATTTTCAGATCTGTTCTCTGCACCAGCATCTCTCCCTCGAACACCACACTTGAATTTGGTATGGAAAAATTGCTGCCAGGTGTCTTTTGTGCTCTGAGCAGGCAAAGGACCTCGTGGCTGAGACACTGCTGTGATCAGGAGACTGAAATACAGTTCCTGGCTCTGACATATTCCAGGTGACACTGACAAACCACTTGGAGCAAAGGGAAGCACCGACCAGGTCTCACCCTCTAGGGAAGTCGGCCTCAGGTTTCCCATGCCTGTAAAAGGTACAAAGGAAATGCAGAATGACTTTTATACTACAAAACTGCTTAATTAATTCTAGCTGTTGGGGCTTTATAGTTGGTGGGTAATGACTGAGGCTAACCTGGTAGAGCTACTCAGACAAAACTGCAGAAACTGATCTTAATAAATATCCCTGTCCATAATAAAACCATGCTGAGGGAGCACCAGTTCTATTATGTGTGACCTGATTACTACAGTTCATTAGTTTCACATATTTCACCTCATCTATCAGCAGCCAGCTCTGGCCATTCACCCTGCTCCTTCCCAGGTGTATTAATAAATGTTTGTCTTCAGCACCAGATCAGAATCAGTTCGTGTCACAATTCTGCAGAGTGGACCCGTGCCCTACATAATTTGCTTCTAAACAAATTAATCTAAATTTCCCTAGGTTTATTTAAAAAAATAGCAGCTATGCAAGACTCAGTCACCAAAGGACACATGAAATTGCTGCTAAAAGGTCAGGCACACAAAAGAGAAAAGATCAGGTATAACGATAACCTGGATAATAGCAAATGAACTCCTTCAGCTGGAGCAAGAAACAGCTGCTAATGAGTGCTTAAGACTCCCCTTAGCTGTTCTTTCCAGCCTCACCAATGCAAAGTGCATTGTCTTCTGCTCTTCCAAAATGAAACCACAAGGCCTTAGACAACCAACAACAATTACATTTATTAAGCCACACAATCGTGTCTGTAAATAACTTGTACAAACTTCTGGGGGTTATTTTACCAAGTAATCTGTAGACAGGTCATATAAAGGAAACAAATAAGAAAAAATTCCTCCAGACAGCAGAATCATGGAATGGCTTGGGTTGGAAGGGACCTTAAAGACCAGCTGGTTCCACACCCCTGCCGTGGCCTTGAACACTTCCAGGGATGGGGCAGCCACAGCTCCTCTGGGCAACCTGTGCCAGGACCTCACCACCATCACAGGGAAGAATTTCTTCCTAATATCTGATCTAAACCTACTTTTTGCCAATTTGAAGCCATTACCCCTTGTCCTGTCACTACATGCCCTTGCCAAAAGTCCTTCTTCAAGAATCTTCTACAGCAATTATTGGCCACAGCTGGGAAAGAGCACACATGTCTGGAGAGAAATAAATCACTGTGCATCTTTTAATATATCCATATTGGGGGAGGAGACACTGAGGGCATCTGTCTCATCATCAATTACTCCTTAAAAAGCAAGAAAATATTTTGCTTGCACTTCACCCTTCAGGCCTTCAGCACTGTAAGCTCCAATAACAAAGGTGCAGCTGAAGACAGGGAGTGGATACACATCCATGAGGGAGGAAGGGTTTTCCTCTGCTTTTACTCACATAGTGATTACAGTATCAAGAGTCAAAGCTAATATCTAGACTGGCTTACAAGCAGGATTTTATCAGGCTTCTCACACCTCTGCAGTGCAGAGAAACTCTTCAAGATATACCACTGACCTTTTAACTCCCTATGTCTGCATTTGCATGCCGTGAAGAGCAGTGACATACAGGGCAGCCAAAAGGTTCCACCACCAAATGAGATTCTGGGGCACAAACATCTCAGACTCTGCCTGTACTGACAACGCAGTGAGTTGTCCTAAAACATGCCAAGTGACCACCACCTCCTCCGAAGTGTCTTGTACCAGAATGTTTCTAACGTAACTCCGTTTTTTTTAAGCGCTCGGATTATTAAACAAACTGTAAGCAGAGGTAATCCTGCTATCCTAGCGTGTTTGGACGGGCACGAGTACAGGAAGAGCTCCAGCGGCAGATCTGAAGGAACCATGTCATTAGCACAGCCCGAGGCCAGGGCAAGGACAGGCAGCACTCAACCCCCTCCGGCAGAGCAAAACCCCCCTGGAAACAGGAAGCATCTTTCCAGGCTGCTCTTATTTTGTTTCTTATGAGGGGAGGAAGAGGAAGGAGTTAAGAGATTACGAGAACTGGAAGTTGTTTTGCAGTTCTAATCCCACTACAGGTGGACAACCCCCTCCATCAGACTGAGGGCTCCCTTCACACCAGGCCAGCATCCTGAAGCCTAAACCAACACTCTGGCACGGGACGCACAAGGGGACGGCAGCTCCCGCCTTCCTCTCCCCCTCAGCCCCGCGAAAGGGCCGGGAAGCCCCGCGGGGGCCGCTCTGCCCCACGGCCACGGCGGGCCCCGGTACTCACAGGCAGAAGACGTGCTCGCACAGTCCCAGGGACACGGGCTGCCGCAGGACGCCGGCGCTGTGGGCACAGGAGGGACAAACACGGCACTTTTAACACGCGCGGCCTCACGGCAAGAGCCGCGGGGGAAGGGGGAGAAGGGAAAGAGGGTCACCCATTACCAGCGGGAGCAGCTCAGCGCCCTCTCCAGCCGCCCCAGCGCGGCGCGGGTGCGGGACCAGGGCCGCCCGGACGACGCCATGGGGTGGTCGGCGGTGCGGAGGTGGCCGCCCGGGGCCGGCTGGTTGCCCGAGCGGCCGCGCAGCACCTCCCTCATCGTTCCCCTTCTCTCATCCCTTCCCTTCCCTTCCCTTCGCTTCCCGCCGCCGCTCCGAATTCCCCGCCCGCCACCACCGCGCAGGCGCAAGAGCCGCGCTCGC
>JAWWLV010000002.1:3602044-3622056 GCA_035041135.1 Platyrinchus mystaceus
TCCCTTCCCTTCGCTTCCCGCCGCCGCTCCGAATTCCCCGCCCGCCACCACCGCGCAGGCGCAAGAGCCGCGCTCGCGCTCCCCGCCCCCGGCGCTTCCCGCGCTCCGCGAGGGGCGGAGCCGTCCCTGAGGGGAAAGGGCGGGTCGGGGGAAGGGCAGTGCACGGTCATGGAGCCACGGTCATGGAGCCACGGTCAGCTGGCTTGGGAAAGACCTCTGAGGTCATCTGAGTGCAACCTGTGACCCAACACCACCATGGCAACTAGAGCATGGCACTGCATGCTACATCCCATCTTTCCTTAAATACCTCCAGCGATGGTGACTCCGCCAACTGCCTGGGCATCCCGTTCCAAAGTCTAATCTCCTTTTCTGTGAAGAAATTCTTCCTGATGTCCAGCCTGAACCTCCACGGCCTGAACAGCTCGAGTCCGTTTCCCCTTGTCCTGTCCCTTGTTCCCTGGGAGCAGAACTGGAACCCCCCCGGCTCCTTCCTCCTGTCAGGGAGTTGCAGAGAGCGAGAAGGTCCCCCCTGAGCCTCCTTTTCTCCAGGCTGAGCTCCCCCAGCTCCCTCAGCCGCTCCTCACAGGACATGTGCTCCAGACCCTTCCCCAGCTCCACTGCTGTTCTCTGGACACACTCCAGCCCCTCAGTGTCCTTCCTGAACGGAGGGCCCAGAACTGGACACAGCACTCGAGGTGTGGCCTCGGCAGTGCCCAGCACAGGGGGACAATCACTTGCCCCTGGTCGCTGCGCCTGGCCACGCTACAGACCAGGTGCTGTTGGCTTTCTTGAGCACCTGGTCACACACGGGCTTATATTTGGCTGCTGTTGACCAGCACCCCCAGATCCTTTGCCCCAGGGCCCCTTTCCAGCCCCACTTCCCCCAGCCTGTAGCACTGCAGGGGGTTGTTGTGGCCAAAGTGTTGGACCCAACACTGAATCTTGTTAAACGTCACACCGTTGGTCTTGGCCCATCTAGATACCATCTAGATACCACAACAGCACCCAAATCAATCAAATACCCTGCGTCTTTCCAGTTTATGTATCTATAAGACACCTAACACACTATAAATATTCCTTAACCAAAGGAGGCCTTGGGTGGACAGACCTCGGCATGGTGGGGCTGAGAGCATCCACCTCTCATGCCTGGCACCCAGACCAGGCAGGGCACCTTCCCTTGTGCTGATGCCTTTCCGCTCTGAATTTAAAAATTTCATGTTCTTCCCTCTCTTCTGGCCATTGCCCAGCTTCAGTCTAACAGAAATACCTCACCAGTCACTGTTATTTCAGGTTGCCAGAGCAGTTTTTCCCTCAGCATATGGGTCCTGCAGCACCTCAGGATTCAGCCCAATCTCCCACTTTTTACAGGTTTCTGTTTTTTAGGTGGTACCTCCACACATGCAGCCCCTGCCATCCCTCTACAGTGTAATTACTGGAGCACATAAAGCAGTTATAGCAGGAATTTATCACTTTCAGGTAGAAATACTCCTGGCCAAGGAAAAGATAGAGCAGGAATGCCAGGAGCGATTTATAACAGGCTTACTGACATTTCACGTGAAGAAGCTCCGTCAGTGAATAAGCATCAAGCCATAAATCTCAGAGAAAACATGATTAAAGTGAGCGAGTTATCCTTTGAGGGAACTTCATCATAAACGGATGTGGTGGTGTGGAGCCACAAAATTTGGTTGGTGACAGTCATAGAAAACAGCCATCAGAGCAGTGTCCCAGCTTTATCTTATCTAGAGAGAAGGACTTCTATTTAAATCAGGGCTGAAAGTATTTCTTAATAAGCTATTACTGACTTCCAAGAAGGAGGTTCTCCAGTTTTCAGGTGTCACACTCTTCTGCTTTGGTAGTTTGTTGCCTTTGTTCCCTCTGTGGCTCCTGAACACTGGGAATGGTTTGACTTGGGATTATTATTAATTTTATTGCTTTATTTAGAGAAGGGTAAATCTTTGTTACTAATATTAGCCAGAGGTGCAAGGAGGTGAGCACCACGCAGAATGAGGAATTGTGAAATCTCTCAGCTCCATTGATCTGAGAACATTTGTCATCTGGGGCAAGCTGACACATCACAGGGTGAAGCTGATTTGAATGATGGTGTGTTCAGCCTTCATTATAAATGCCATCATATCTCCTAACCTGCTTGACCCCACAAAACACCGTCTCGGCTTTCTCTGCATCCATGATAACTCCCAATCCTTATCCATGAGAAGGGAAATGGTGGAGGGTCCAAAACAACAGCCTGTCCCTTGCAGTGATGCTGTCCTGGCAGAATCCCAGCCAGAAAGGGATGGATGCAGCCGTCCCCATCCTCACACGTCTGGTTTCCCTGGCACAGAGAGGAGGGCTGTTTGTTGTCATCGACAGTGCGGGAGCTGCATCAGTGCGCTTGGATCCAGCTGTGAAAAGTGTGGCTGTGTCTCTGTAATAGCCTGTTGTTTTCTGGTGCTCAGGGAACCCCCCGCTGCGTTAATAACACGGCGCAGTGTCCCCCTTGCTAACGGCCTGTCATCCCCGGCCGTGCAGATCGGCGGGATCTCTGCCGCCGAGGGAAGCGGCTCTGCGTGGAAGTAACACAAAACCAAAGGAAAATCACACCTTGTAAGAGACACATGTAGGTGCCAGCTGCTCCCAGATTTGCTTCTGGCAGGATCTGACTGCAGGGAGCTCCTTCAGAGCACAGCACTCTCCTTGACAATCCTGGAGGAGGGAAAGGGGCAGGCAGAGGTGCCCTGGGCCTGCTCCGCCAAAAGGGGAGCTTGTCCCCAAGCCCTGCAAGGTGGGGGACTGGCACATTCCATGGTGCCTCTTCCCACCTATCTGCATGCACCAAAACACCTGGATGCAGGACAGGGATGAAAACAAGGGGCACAGCTGGACAGGGCACTCTCATTCCTTCCCTTAGGCTGCAGAGGATGGAGCTGGGACAGGAACCTGCTCCCTCACATTGACAAAACCAGGATAAACTCACAAAATAAGCTAAATGAGCCATTTTTCCCTTAAAAATGAATAGTTACCAGATGCAACCTTAACATCCTACTACTCCCTCTTACTTGGCTGTTGTGTGCTCATCCTGTGCTCCAAAATCCCAGCTCCCAGCATCTTCCAGGGCACTGGGGATACTGAAAGATGGCAAAAGGCCTCGCTGCCGAGATGAAACTTAAATGCAATTTGAAGCATTCAGAGCAGGTTACAAACAACACTTGATCCATAGATCTCTTGAGTCAACCTGGCATTTATGTTCACAAAATATGAGATGCCAATATATACTGTATAGGACAGTAAACCAGATAAGTGCCTCATCTTCCTTCCCTCCAGCTGAAATACGTTTAGTGTCTCTCCCAATAAATCCACGTGTGCACGCACAGTCTCCATTGTGCTGAGACATTATGTGGGAATTTACAAACATTTACAACTAAGTTAAACTGAGGCAAAGCACTGCCCTGGGCAGCCTGAAGCTAACAAATACTTGTGTTCGAGAAAGATGTAAAAGTCACGAGTGATTCATTCTCCTTAATTTCATAAAGGTTAAGGAGTTGGTGCTCTTGGAAATCTAAGAAACGTCTTCCTCTGCAGTGAATTACTGCTACCAATTGGACAGTCAGGAGCGAAAAAAATGATGCAGGGAACAGAGGGAAGCAAGAAATATATCTCTAAATTTGGTTTATGCAGTATTTAAAGTACAACTAAAGCCATTCCAGGCAGTATAAGGCCCACACACTTTAAAATAAATTTGTTGCATGACAGAAAGCCAGTAAAGCGGTTTCAGCAGTGGTGTGATATAGTGAGACAGCAGCGTTTGGTACGTGCATGAATCAGCTCTGTGCCCCGCTGAGGCAACGATCATCTCCGCCGTGCTAAACTGTTAATGTGATTTTCAAACAATGCGGAGCTTCGCAGCAAAACCCGTGCTGAAGGATGGGCTGGGCTCGGCGGCTGACGGGGAAGGTAAAACATCCTCGTCTACCTCGTGCTTCATTCCAAAGTGCTGCCCATCTGGTAAAGACCTTTTTATGTAAATACACCGGTACCTGATATTTTATTCATTTAGCGAAGTTCCCCAGCTGTTTTTCAACAAATATACAATTATTTCATGATTCATCATTTAATAGGAGGGAGCGAGAGCAGAGGGAGGCAGTTCCATCGAGTCTCACAAGTCATCCGTTTTCCTGGGGACTAAAAGAGCCAAAGCAACTGGGAAGAGGGGATCCCTCTTCTCCCATCCACCTGAATGCAGAACACATCCTTGGACCACCCCACCAGGACATGCTGAGCACCCACCACAAGTGACAGAATGGATCCACTTCATCAGAAGACTGGAAAAAAAATGGGAAGAGGAACATCCCCATGCTTTGAATTCCCTCTTTCCCCAAATGTCTGAATCAAAGCCTTTAACAAGCTTAGTTTTCTACCCGTGCCGCCCCTCTGGGGCCAATTTTGCTGTGCACCCGAGGTCCTGAGAGCTCACCGTGGTCACAGAGGCACCGTGGGCTGCGGCGCTGACTTGAAAGACACGGCACTGCTGAGACCGTTCGGTGCAGTAATTGGTTAGAGCCATTAAACTAGCAAGTTTTAGGATTTCAAATACTGAGGGATTTGATCCCCAAAAGGAAATAATAATAATAATAAAAAGGCCTGTTACACTTTCAGACTAAGCAGCACAGTCAGCATTGCATTACACAGCATTAAATTATTCGTTGAGCCTCTATAGCAGGAACATCTGCTGGTGTTAGACATGGCATTTTTAATTAAAGGCAGAGGCAGAGAAGCCTGTGGTTCATTGGTTCTGCTTTCACCGTGCGAATTGCTAAATCCAAAGGGCACTTGTACAAAAGATTTGGTGAGAGCACAAGCTCCGGACCCAGCGCTGCAGAAGTGCGAGTGGGAAAGCAGCTGAGGTGACAAGTAATTTATACCTGGACCTGCTGGGCCCATCACCCAGCAGGAGACCTTTGAGAACAGCCACATGGGTCAAAACTGCAGAGGGTTTTACAAAATTGAGACTACCCTTCTGATGTTACTAGAAAAGGGGTTTGCTGCAGAAAGGCAAGTAACAGAGAACAGCAAAGCAGGGGAAAAACCTGTACCCAGCTGGGGACCACATTCACACCTTTACTTCAGTAGCTGTTGATTCTTCCCTGCTCCAGTGCTGGGGTGCACAGATGGATGGCAGAGACCCTCCATATCAACCAGTGCCCCCCAGGAGATTTACCTGCCAAAAGCATAAAGGCTAGAATAAGGAATAATTTCCATCCCCCATCAGATGCCCTCCCAGACCTCTCGTCCTAAGCATGTCAAGGCAGACCAAAAATCAGACCTGGGCCAGGGATTTGAGCATGGCTGGAAAATGCCCAAAGCCACCGGCAGCACGGATACATCCAAGACAGAGCCAAGCAAAAAAAAGCCTTCTCGCCCTCTTCCACCTCCCACCGCCCCAGGGCAGCTCTACAAGCCTGGGTCACTGCTAGGCAGTCTGCTCTGACAGGGCTCAGCCTTCCTGTAATAAAATCTGAATTAAACTGTATACAAACTGTCAGGTCTCAGCTCAGCTTGGCGGATGGGCAGAGCTGAGGAGCAGGGAGAAGCTCCTGTCCCAGGGTCCGGGTGCAGAAGCCTCAGCCCCACAGACACACGCCGCTGCCTCCCCGTTGGCACAGAGGGGCCAGGATTTCCCTCCACAAGCCCTGCAGATGGTGTTTGTTTGCTCAGCCACGACAGAAAAGGAAAATATTTGGTGCAATCTGCTAGCAGACAGAGACAGACATATGGTTGGTGCAAGGCGAGCCTGGATGCTCAGGAAAACGCAGTCAGAGCTCTGCAGAGGCTTTTAGATGTTGGATTGCCCTTGAGTCGAGTGGGATACAAGTCCAGGGAAACCTCTGAGAACCTGGGTGCATTTTTTGTACAGTGGTTGCTGTGGCTTAGACCCTCATATTAGCCCCACTCTAATTAGTCTTATTATACTACCCCTATTGTACTAGAGTTATTATAATTAACCCAATTTTAATTTATGCAAACCTCAGCTCTGGCTCAAAACTCAGAGAAATTCTCCCTGGTTTGATGTCTGTTCATCTGGCACACACAAAACACAGGTTAAAAACAACAGAGCCAATTAAAGGCAATTACTTGCAGTTTTGGACCCAGCGGAGTCAAGATGCAGGTGCATCAATGCTTTTGTTCTTTACCAGGGACTTATGAGCCTGTTTTTAAATGTATCATTGCAGCATAAAGCCTGTGGGAAATCTTTGGGCCAGCCCAAAAAAATAAAATCCTTTTTATTTCCCTTGCAGTTACATTTTAAAGATGTAAAACCCTGATTGTTCTGATCTCTGTTTCCCGGATATCAAGGCCTCTTTCTTAATCAGGACTAATCTCCAGCTAAAGCAGCACTGGTGACCTCCATGGGATCGCTCAGGGATCTCCACACTCTGAGTCAAGGCTCAGCACCTCCAGCTTCATCAGGATAAAACAGATTCCCAAGACTTCTTAACAACAAACCTGCCTCACTTTAAAGAATTCAAGTCATTTTGCGGGGGTAGAATAGACCCCCTAACTATGCCTGAGTGCTCAAGGGCAGAGACAGCTGCTGTGCCTGAGCACTGAGATGAGGATCCCTGTGGGGTGAAGTTCTGTCATCACCACACTTAGAAATGATGTTTGGAGAGGTTTGGAGCCACGTCTATAGCCCTGACATGAGCTCCACACCTGGTATGGTCATACTGGTGCCTCTGCCGGCCTTGCTCTGGTGCATGAGGGTCTCAGCCCCACCTTTTAGCTTCAGCTAAAGTTAGCTTCAAAGATGAATCGGGGGAAAAAAATAATATATCACCAAGGACTACAGCTGGCATTTCTGCAGAATATGAAATGTGGGGTTAATGCTCCCTTCATTTAAATTAAAATGCTCTTTCCCTGCTAAGACTTCCTTCCAAAGGCAGGAGCACAGGGCTCCATCATCCCACAAAACCCATGCCTTGCACTTCTTCTAAAAAAATGAAAGCCAGAGCTGAGCTGAAAATAAAAGAAGTAAGGAAGTCCCTGGGGTTACTGCAGCCATGCATGGACGCCGGGCAGTTCCTGGGAAGGGCCCTGCAGAAGGGCTGGGGGCAGTGCACGGAGCTGCTCCTCTGAAACACGTCCCAGAGCTCCTGGTCTTGCTTCTACCCTCGGTGCCAACTCACTGTGTCATCACAGGACAGGATTTTCTGGGCTGCAGCTTGGCCTGAACCTTTGGAAATCTCTCACGTGCTGAGCTCCCAGAGCGTTTTCCTGACTTGCTTCCTAACTGGAAGAAATTAAGGAACAGAAACCACAGCACATCTGTATGTGTTTACAAGTAAAGGTATGTATTTTGTAAATAGGTAAGGATACCTTACCTATTTCCTTTCCATACTAATCCATACTAAAACCAAATTAACATGATAGCAGCTCCGGGTGATTTATGTTGTTATAATAAATAACAGCAACCGTGTGCCTCTTAGCTGATGATTAATGATCCTTATTTACAGCGTGTTCAATTCAGGTCTGCAGGTTACACTTGCAAATATCAAAGGAGAGTTCAGCTTTCCTTTTCTCCTGCATTTTGAGGCCATGTCGTAAATCCTGGATGAGCTGCCTTGACAGCTGCGTTTTAATCCACAAATAGGATTGCTATAGACTGCCAAAGGAACACCATTCTGACCTGACAGCCAAGGGGCTGTTTCCCTTTGGCTGGGGGCAGATGTGGCTGCTCCAGCCTCTACAGGGAAGGGTGCTGGAACTGGTGGCTGCTGATGCCATCGCAGCCTCCCCTCCGAGTTATCAGGCTCTGTCACTCCAATGTACCGTGGTGTAAGCACCAACCCCTGTGTTTGTGCTCTGATTTCCCTATGATCCTTCCAAAGGAAGTGGGATGCTTTTTGATTCCAGCAGCTCCCCTCCCAGAGCCAGTGCACAGCCCCAGCCCTGCACCCACACTCCCATCCTGCAGGGACCCCCCAGCCCTGAGCTGCCCAAGCACAACAGGCTCCTTTTTCCTGCCCCACTCTGCAAACAGGCCCATGGGGATGGAAAAGCCCAGAGGCACAGACCCTCCTGTTTTCATTAGATGGGTGCTGAGCACCTCTGAATGTCACAGCCTGGGTGGATGGAAAAACAGCTTCCCATTTCCTAAGGTGATTTCAAGGACTTGTATAACGACGTGGGCTGGTATGCTCCCTTACACAGCCCAAGCAAGCTCACCCCGTGATTTTTGCTTGAGCCAGAGCTCAGAAACACCAGAGGGGGTGGGAGGGAAGTGCAGCACAGCAGCTTTGATTTATCAGGCTGATGAATAATAAGGAAACTTAGGCTGCCCCATTTACCTTGGCAGGAGAAGGGGTGCTGTACTGTTCAGAGGGACACTGTGTTAGTGTCATGTATGAGCTGGTTTCAAGCCCTGAAATCACCCCTGTAGGATATTCACAGGGGAAAAATAACCCCTATAACATCAAGACTCTTCAAGGGAGCTGTGAAGGTTTCTTGCTCTCACAAGTCAGGACTGAAGCCCCACTGACAGCCAGTAATTACATTTTTCTGTGTGGTGGCAGAGTTATGTCATTCTGGCACACGGGATTTCTGGAATGGTTGCAATATGAACTCAGTGTGAAACTGCATGCCTTGGCTCTGCTGCCTCTGCTGTCATGAAGGGCAGGGCAGCAGGCATGGAGCAAACCATCCCATCCTTCCTCCAGTTGGCCACAGCTGAGCCTTCTCAAACATCTCCATCCCTGCAGGTATCTGGGGGCCCAGCTCCAGCACATTAAGGAGCTTTGAAGGTTGCACAGTCTTGGACCCTGCCTAGTTTTCAGCCCAAATCCTACCAGTGAAGGTCCCCATTTCTTAAATGTCATGGTATTCCCTAATCCTGCCTGATTTCACACATCCCAGTTTGTAACCCAACCCTGGGGAGCAGGAGGCTCCCTTGGAGCGCCAGGGTAGTTTGTAACAAACATTCAAGCTTTGCCTTTGCTGCCATCCACCAATGCATGGCAAAGAGCTGATTATAGGGGAAAAAAGCCACTTGTGAGTTTTTAATGAGGGTGGTCAAACACTGAAGGTGCAGAAAGCGGGTTACAGGAGAGGCCTCACCGCCCATGTGAGGAGGGAGACCCATAGAGCCACTCCAGTATGTTCACACAGAGGGTTATCGCAGCATGAAGCACCAGCCCGTGAATAAACGCTCCCTTTGCGGCTCTGCCCTCCTTGGAGAGGCTTTAATAATTCCTAGGGAGGCTCTGAGGGCTCATAAAAAAAAAATGAATAAGGAAGTGAGCAGAGCAATCGCTCTGTTCCTCTTTACAGCAAGCCTGGAGCTGCCCCTGCCTGGCTGCTCAGGTGCGGCGTCGATTTCCCGGGTTCCTGGAGCAGAACAGATTCAGCGGCTCCACAGCCTGCTTTGCAGTGATGGATGGGAATGGTTTTCATTGTTAATCCCACTAAGCCTATGGTCTCAACTTTTGAGGGTGCTTAAAGGAACACTTGGGGAGGAGCATGAGAAGATGTGTGGAGCAACTGCTCCTGTACCCCTGTCAGTATTGACCTTAGGGCACCATCTGGTGCAAGGTGATGTGATTTTGCAGTAAAATTGGGTCCCAGGATTATTGACACACAGCAGCCTTCAGGCTTGGTGGTACAATGGGCAAAGGAGAGTCTCCTTCAGCTTTATTTTCTCTCTTTGACAGGATTTTACATAGGAATAGTCCAGAGCAGCCCGACTGTAGGCTTCAACAGGGACTTGGACTAAGGCTCCAAACAAGGACCACACTCTTGAGTCACACCCACTGGCTGCTTTGGAGGTGGTGTTATGCTCAAGGCTACAGGTGGGAAGGTATTTTTAGTTCTACCTCACATAACTCCCTAGAGGTGGCTGAGGGACACCTAGAAGTGCTCTGGCCTTTCTGGCAATTCTTAATATTTGCACTGTTAGTGTTTTAGTGACTTTTCTTATCAAAGTTAACTCCAATGCTTCAGCTTCCACAGTTCCTGGGAGCAGGGTATGTTCAGGGAATGCAAGAGGGAAACCTCATGTGCAAAAAATTGGGAAAAACTCTTACCTTTTAGAAGCACCTGGATCTTAATTGCTTTCCAGAAACTGTCTGACAATTGCTCTTACAAAGCTGAAGATGGTTTCTGTATTTCTCCTCTGCCTTGCTCCTAGTCCAGGCTGGGCCAGCCCAGGGGCTCTTCCCCAGTGGGGGAGCAGGTCACCTGTGTTGGTGGAAACCCAGGCATAACTGCTCTGGAGCCCCCATGGATATGGGTCACCAGGCAGGCCTGAGCTCCATGCTGATGGTCCTCTTGGCTCGTGTCTGCACTGGTGTAATTAAAGGTACTATACTAATTGGATATGCAACCCTAAGGGAACTTCTTTAATTGCATTTCAATCTGGTTGGCATCATTTTAACTTAAATTCATTGCTGTCTTGCACAGGAATAACCCAACTGGGTCTGGTTATGGAGATCATCCTGCTTTCTCCTCCCCGTGTCACGCTGGATGTGCCTCCATTTGTCTCTGGCTGTGAAACAGCACCACACACTGAAGCAGAGGGCTGGCTAAAACCCCTTCAGCTGGCAGCTGGGACAAAGAGAGGAGAGGGCTGGGAGCTCCCTCTGACCTGCTAAGGGAGGCAAGAGCCTCAATGGTAACCCTGTCTTCACTTGGATTTTATCTCATGTGAGTTAGCATGAATTCTGTCATGCCCTTCCTATTACTTTCCTTGGAGTCAGTGAAGACCTGAGCTCTTTCTAAGGGACACTTCTTTGCCACCCAACATGCTGGTCTAGTGAAAGACTTGCTGCTTAATCTGGAGGTTGGGGTAGACAGTGGGGTTGTTGCTTTGAGCCTCCCAGCTTGTGGGAGCACTGCCATTTCCTGCTCTCGCCCTCACAATTGCTCTCCCTGGCAATGCCTGTTTCCAGCCGTGTCTTCCAGCAGCAATCAGCTCTGAAGTGGGGGCTGTGTGCCCAGGAACCAAGCACTGGGGAGCAGTGCCTGGTTTCAAGCGTTGCTCTGTGGGTTGCAAGCACGAGTATCTGTTTCCTCCATCCTGAGCTCCACGAGTCCACTGTAGCTCTCCCATTTTGGCACGTGCCAGCCTTCGGGTGCTGCAGGATTGTACCATGGTGTGGGTCGGGCTCCGACCCTTGGGGGAGGTTTTGTGCAGCTTCCCCCCCCCACAGATATTTTGAAGAGCCTGGTCTGGCCCAAAATGGGCTGCACTCCCTCTGCTGCTCCCCAGAACTGTGGAGCTGATTATCCTCCCTCATTACCAGTGCCATGGATGCAAGTGGCAGGAGGAATAGAGCCAACAGCATACGCTGGCTGTGCCCCTTACTAATGTTATACTTACTATTTCAGTGCCATCTTCCTTCTTTCCACCCTCTCCCTGAACAACTAAATTAATTAGAGTGGGTTTTTGTATTTAAATAGTGTCATGGAATAATAATCCTAGTGAATTCAATTTTTTTTTTGCCATTCCCCACTGCTTCTTTTCTCTGTTGTGCTCTCTTTTAATATGCTGCTGATACTTTGTTATAGCTATGCAAGATCACAGCTGTTGTCTGAAAAAAAAAAAAAAGGAGTAAAATCATTCTATGTGCTGTTGCCATCCAAAACCCATTTTTCTTCCTCCACCAGCTCACAAAATAACCCTTCCCCTATTAAGTGCAGAGGCATACATTTTTCTTGGCTTGTAAAAAGCCAGAAAGCCTCACAGCGGCTTCAGTGAAGCTGCAGAAGTGGAAGGAAGTCAAAGCTCCTTCAATAGGCTGGGGCCCCATCCTGAGCCTGTTACGAACTTGGATTCTGCAAATTCTGGATCCCAGGAGTGACTCCACAGAGGCAGCAGGTCTGTGGGCACCACCAGCTCCTGTGCTTTACTAGCCACTGAGTTTTGTTTACCTGGATGTGTTAATTTGACCTGTAAACGTGTTTTCTGAAAGGACCCAGTAACAAAAGCATTCCTGCAGCTCTCATGAAGGGACAAAAAATTCCCATTAGAGCCCAAATTTATATTTACAGTATTTTGCTTAAGATTGGCCCTTCCAGACAGCTTTCCTCAGCCCTGCCAGGCCCTCTCTGACCCTTTGAAGTCAGCCCTTGGTGGTCATTGGCATTGAGACCAAAGCTAAGCAAGGATCAAGCTGTAGAAGCACCCTACTCTCATCAACAGCACAAAGCACTAAATGAAGGAGAGCCAGGATGGAGATTTGAGTCGTTGTCTCCAAGTCCACAGTTCCAATTACAAAACCGACTTCAATCAGCCTCACAATGCACACAACCAGTTCTGAAATTCCTCCTTGACTCCCTGACCCTGGCCCTGTTCAGTGCCTGCACTGCCTACACCTCACGTCTGTGATGTGTCAGAGCCGTTCTAAATGAAGCTTGGTTGGTGCCCGTGCAGTTCCAATTAACACACAGGGGCTGTGTGACCGCTTGGTAGGGCTTGCCCTGGCCCTGCTGCCTCAAACAAGGGTTATGAGGGTGGCTGAGGTGAGATTGCATTAAAGGAGTGAGATAAAAAGCTTGTTTTCCCCCCAGAATGCAGCTCCTGGAGAGGTGCCGTGCTGTGGAACACAGAGCGCTGCTGGGTCAGTGTGTTCAGCAGTCTCACCCCCCACCCAGGCAAGAGGGAGGAGGAAACTTGTTGGCTGCCTGGGTTTTTTGGAAAGCAGAGTCATGTACAGCAAACATTTCTGAGGGGATCCAGAGAGGGCTGAAAACGGGGAGCACCAGCTGTGACAGCCACAGGGGAAGATGATGGTGAGTGCCAAAGACAGGGGAGCGACCCCGTCCTTCCCGGGCCATGCACAGCCTGCTCATAACCCGTCACACACATCCCCAGCAACTGCCTCTTAGTCCAGGCTCCACATTCCTGCCCACCTCTGGAACCAGCACAGACCCTGCTCAAGGAGACAAAGAGGTGATGAGAAGCCTGCAGCTGGTGTGCAGAGGCAGGATAGTTTTAGCTTCCGTGTGTTTTGCCTCGGAATTGAGTCTGGAGTGTGTCCCACACCCGAAAGGGACAGGATGAATCTGAGGCTCTGCAGGGAACAGGGATGTTTGTAACGTGGCACAAAAGGTAATTCAGCCCCTGGTGATGTGATATACAACCACCATGCCAGATGCTTCAACCCCCCAAACAGTTGTAAGTGCTTCTCCACGGGCCTCAGTTAAATTCCCTCCAGGATGTAAACTCGGGCTTGTTTGGACCAATACCTACAGACTTGATTGCAACAGCAGATGGTTTATTTCTACCTGCAAGTGAGAACAGGGAGTGTATATCATGGCCCTGACACATTTCACATGGAGCAGATGTTTCTATTAATGCTAGAATAGGGTGGAAATTCAAAGGATGCTTTTTGCTTTTTTTTTCCCCCCTCCAAACTATTTTACTCAATTAAATTGCAACTCGCTGAAGTATTCCAATGAATCACTTCGCTTTCTTTTTTTTTTGGTTTGATTAGTAGGCTCTAAAGGGACAAAAGAATAGCTTTGTATCAGTCTCCCTCAATTACATGTAAAATACATCTGGACAGAGTCTGAAGATCCATCTTTCACTGGCAGTTGCAAAGCCATCGACATAATAAAATAATACTCTGATTGGTATTACAAGGCTGCATTTAAATCATTGGCATTCATGCTCCGAGTCCTTTGCAGGGAGCACAAGCCCTCCATTAGAGAAAAGCTTAATTTTATACTGTGATCTGTGTAAGATATGCAATGAAAATGAGAAGAAAGAGCCTTTGCAGAGCTGGAGACATAATAATAGAAGCCACAATGGATGCCTGGGCAGCTTTTTCAGTTACTTATAAACTGCAGGTGTCAAATGCATTCTGGAAAGAAGCTGAATCCCAGTTTTAATTACAGTCAGCAGGTTGAGGCATAATTCAAGGCTTGACAATACCTTCAATCCATAATAAAACTCCTCCTGCTATCAGTAAGAAGTTTATACCAAGACCAAGGAAAATTTGTGACCTCCTTGCAGCAACCAAACCCTGAACTTCAGTATCCCACTGTAAAATCCTGAACCCCTTGATATTGAAAGTACCTAGTCATTCAAAAGGCATCAAATAGGAGCTGAACTAGTCAAACTGCTCTGATGATCAGGGTGAGAAAGATGTGCCATTGCAGCTTTCATCAAAGGTTCCTTTTGCTCAAATTAGTTTTGAGGGGGGAGTGAAGGAAAAAGAAACCACCTGGCTGGAATTGTGTGGGTGAACCCAGGTAAGCTGTATGGGCCATCCCAGGTCTCACAAGGTAAGGCTTTATCTGCAGTCTCTTTTACCAGCAACAGCAAGTTTATTGAGCTCAGAGTTTAAGTTCATTATGTGCCTGAATAGCACCACATACACCAATGCCCTGACCCAAACCCGAGTCTTTGAGGCCTTGTGCTGATACATGTAATGACGAACCATATTGAACTACTCTATCTATTAATGATTCTGGGAGGGCAGAAGCAGGATGTGTGTCTGAACTCGGCTGCTGGGGGCTGCTGCTCACAGGGAGGCAGAGGACTCATTGAAAGCCAGCAGGCAGACCCTTTGAAGCAGAAGCTAATGATGCCTTATTATGTGGGAAAACAGCTCCGGAGTCATGGGGACAGCCATCACGTGGGGCTGAGGAGGAAGGTCACTGGAGAGAACACAGAGAGGCAGAGCTGCTGGGAGATGGAGGCTTTCTGAACAAGGGAGGTGCTCGCTGCCTTTAGTGTGCTCAGGGAAACACAGTCTCAGAAAGCAAATCTTTGTGTCAGAGGATTCCAGCACACCTGCCCTGTGCCGTCCCTCCGCTGTGGCAGAGCAGCCCTGAACACCAGCCCAAAGGAGAAAAGGGCTCGTGGGGGAATGATCTTCCACTGGGTACCAAGAGCTAGGAACTGCCCAGCACCAGAGGAGTTACTTGAGGAGTTACACAGGGCTGGGATAAACTACAGGAACAAACCAAAACCACTGGAAGCACTAACTTTGAAAATAACTGTATTTGTGCTGACGTAACCCACACACACAGATAAGCTCTATGTCATTACCAAAGATGGCCCCCACCAATGGCATTTGCAGCTCTCAGTACACAACACCTATGTCCTCACAGCTCCCCTGGGAGGCAGGGCAAGGCCACGAGCCCTATCTCACCAGCAGGGAACCTGTCAAACCTGAGGGACTTTGGCATGGTCGCCCTGGAAGTCTGTTGCTGAGCAAGGAGAGGAGTGTGGGCTTTCCTCTGCAGCCTGGGACTGCTCTTTGGTCAAACACCCTGCACTGCCAACAGCTCCTCTGCTCCATCACAGCCATTTCTGCTGTAAGCAAACGGCCACGAGCAGCAGGTGATGTCATCTAAGTCCTCACAGGCATTACAGTGATAAGATCTGGGGGGAAAAGAACCTGTGGAGAGACCAATCTGATTTGTAACCAAGTGCCAGTTTCAAATGCCTACCATGTTCCTAGTTACAAATTAAATGCACAACAAAAAAGAAAGTACTTCAAGAAAATGGGACTGTTTCATCCCCACCATCCCAGAATCATAGAAAACAGGGTTGGAAGAACCCTGAGGGCTCTTATGCCAGGTCTTTTCCCAGGTTCTATGATCCCGTGTGGTTGGGTCCCCTCAATAGATGGAGCTTATGGTGCTCGCTTGGCTACTTGTGTCAGAGCTGTCCACTGTCACATCAGGACCCGCGTCCGCGCCGTCGGGATCCGCTTGATCTTTAGCAAAGTTGATGAAAACCTGGAATTTCAAAGGAAAACAGTCTGTGACAGCATAAATAATTTATAATATGAATGAATATAAAAAAGGATTGGCTGCTCATTTGACTGTGAGCCTGGAGAGCATGCTCAGGGTTGGCTTCACGCTGGATTTGAGAATTGCAAATGTTGGTCTTCCATGGGCTAATGTAAATAAATGGATGCACATTCCTGTACTGCTGAATCGACACCCGGGATGCAAAGGCAGACATTCCTGCATGAAGCCTAATTGTCCTGCAGCTCAGGTTCCAGCAGGTAATACCCGTGTGGAGGCTCCTTTCGATCACACTGTAACACAGTCCCGTTATTACTTTCTAAACCCATCTGTCTCTCTGTAATTGACATCTGTGCACACACAACTGCAGAGTGCAGAGATGGGTGTATACAATCATTCCTAAGTATTCCTTTGAAAAGTATGGAAAGAATACACTAAGTATTCTTACTAGAACACTACCTGCAATCACATTTGCATATTCACAAATCCAAGCTGCCATCCCACAAAACCTGGGGCTTCCTGTGTTTTGTCCACCCGTTTCTTTCACAGCCACTGCCCCTCATTACAGCAGCACTGAGGAACTTCCCCCAGATCACTGTGCCACAGTCCATAGGACTACAGGGCTGCTCCTCTCTCAGGGACAAACCTAGTATTTCAGGTGCTGATGCTCAACGTCAGCATCCCTTCAGCTGATGTGCTTCCTACAAGATTTTGATGCCAGTGGGAATGTTCTTCCAAGGGAAAATGGAAAGGACTTAACCACAAAGTTAAGTTTGGAGTAATGCTAAATGAACTTACAACCCAGAGAGTGAAACTAAGCAAATTTCCAGGACTGGTGGCAAGCCTAGCCCTGGACTCAGGAGTGATTCATAATCCTGCCCTTCATCCAAACCCACGAGGCTGCTGAAATCAGCAGTGACTGAGGGAAGAACAGATCCTTTATGCTATGGGCAGCTTTCCGTGTGCATTTTCCTCGCGCCAGCACAGGTACCTGGAGGCAGTAGTACTGATAAAGTACCCCCAGGAGGAATATAGATGGAAATCCCTTTCAAAATGTAGTCTATTGTGTGCAGCAGTCCATTATGTGTAACCATCAGTCTGCTCCCCTGTTGGCAGTTTTAAATGGATGGTCACACATTTTAATTCCTTACCTCCTCTAATGTCGTCTGGCTCACGGAGAAGTGCCTGATATTGAAGGCTGCTTTGCTGCCTTCCAGGAGATCGAATATATTTGCTACCCCTCCTGCAGAGACTGGAACGTGATACTCCACCATGTTGAAATGCCGATCCTATGGGAACAGGAATGATGGGGTAATGTGAAGGGGCTGCCCCCTGGAAAGAGCCAATAGATCTGATGGACCATGGGAGAATGAAGGGGCGTGAGGTGTCTTCTGGTACTGACCAGTGTTTCCCCATGGGGAGTTCCTGTGCGTTCTGTGACCGGGATAAGATAACTAAGCCCCAGAGCTGGAAGCTCCTGGGTGGCCATAGTGTTTTCCAGCTCCAAGTGAGCCATTTTGATTAATGCAGAGATTGGGTTACGGACAAGGGATGGGATTTGTGACTGAGTTAATCTGGTTCTACAGTTACTCAGTTACTGGAAGCACCCGACCATCCCATTAGCCGCTGAACCTGAAGTGGATCTCCATGCAGGCCAGGTTTCTGTGGGGCCACCTCTGGGGCAGCTGCCTTACAGGATCACTGCAGCTGTTTGGCTGATGTTACTCAAGTCATCAAGGAACTTGATGAGTGCTCCAGCCCTTGGACCATGCAGCTGACAGCAGTGGCAAGTGTGACCCTGAGGGCACATGTCCATGAGCACAGTACGTTACAAGGTGTCCATCTTCTTGGGTAATTTGAAGGGATTTTGAAGGCCTCTCCTGCAAGCATCTGTCCTGCTTACCTTCAGGCATGTGTTTGGAAAATGTGACTTCATGAACTCTGTCAGCATCTCAGTGCAAACTGTGCTGCTATTTAAGTGCATCTTCACAGTGAATCCTCTTCCAAATCTAGAGGAAAATCACAATTAACAGCATAGAAAAGAGAAACAGATAAAGAAAATCCTCTGAGAGTTCTTGCATGGCCTCTTTGGGGAAATCTAATCCAGGCAGAGTACAACTTGAATAGGGTCAGGGTTGTTAACCTGGAGTGAAACTTAATAAGAAGCCAAGCTATTGTTAGAACTAATAAAATAACAGTTCAACTGTCATATGCATTTCACATTTGCAGCAGTGAACTGAATACTTTGGGGGACACATTTCTGGGAAGAAAGGCTGTGAGAGAGAAGAAAGTGCATTAGTTAATAAAGAATTTCAATGGTGCAGTAAGAAACATAAACCAGAAAATGTCATTTTTTGATGCTCTGTTAACACAGGTCTCATGTTCTGAGCCCTCAAAGCTGTAGGCCAGTAACTCCACACATGGTTCAGCAAAAGTGAAATAGGTCCCTTTTACTGACCTGCTCTTGATGTGTTGCAAAGAGCCAATGCACTGGAAACTCCCATTCACCATGATAGCCAGCCTGGTACAGAGGGCTTCACACTCTTCCATGCTGGAAAACCAATGCAGAAACTCCAGTAAGTCATTGAGAAGGTATTAAAAAACACAGTTGTTTTAGTAATTGGAGAACGTAACTGTGAGTCTCCGTGGGTGCCCACATTCAGCCACAACAAACCCCCAAACCTGTCACAGCTGAGTACCCTGGAATTGTGCAATCACCAACAGGGAGTGTGAGGGATGGGCCTCTCTATACCTCCTGCTGACCCCAAAATGGAGGCAGAGCCATCCCAGTCCTACCTGTGGGACGTGAGTATCACTGAGCACTTGTTCTGCACTTCCTCACTGATGATTTTCCAAAGGTGGCGTTTAGCATTTGGATCCATTCCAGAGCTCGGTTCATCCTTTTGGGAAAGACAGGACTGAATGTAAATTTGTACTCAAACTGTGACCTCCCCAACACTTGTGCTGTTTCCAGGTTCATCCTCAGTGTCGTGTTTGCTATAAGGATGCATAGGAGAGCTTACACTGGTACGGAGTCGGGACAAGGATTATCCTTAATTCCATTATGGATTTGACTGAGATATCACACACCTCCTTCAAGCAGGAGCAGGTCAGCTTGAATGAGCCTCCCCTCCTTGCTGCCCTGTGGAGCTGCACAGCTCTCCTGGTGATTGGAGAAATTTGCAGCCTCCACTGGACACAAGGAACTGATGGGCTGTGACAGCTCCACGTTAGATCAACCCCCTGTGCTTTTTACACCACAGTGTTTGAAACACCCAAATCCCAAAGCCACCACCCCAGACAAGGAGCTAACAACAGGCACTTGCCTCTCTATCCTATGCTGGTGAAGCATGTGTCGCATTTCTCCACTTAGAGAGACAGCAGGTGAGAGATGACAGAGGATATACCATCTCCTGTCTTACGCACTGCTGATGAAATTGTCAGCCAGTTCCTGATTGACAAGCTGCTATTGTTGAGGACAACAGCTTACAAGAGGCAGAAATAAACCAGCTTTGGTTCAGGCAGCAGGCAGTACAGAGGGAATTTCCCCACTGACTATTTTTATTCAAATTTTTTATCTCACAAAAGCAGCAAGAGCACCAGTGTGTGGTCAGAAGCAAAGGCAGCAGTGCTGGGCTCAATACAAGTTGGGGCAAGGGAGATTTATGTCCACTAGGTATCAGACTTTGGGAATCCTGCTCACAGAGCTCTGCACACATTCAGTACACAGCAAGTGGGACAAATGCACAAAAAGGTATGTTTTAGCAATGGCACAGCTCATGGAAGAACTGGAAAGCTCAAAGCCAAAAGGGGAAGCCAAACCTAGAAAAAAAGTTTTATGTTCTAATCCTGAGGGAAGTTGCTCCTTTGCCCTCCTACAGTTTTGGATGCCACTTTTGTTGCAAGACTGTGCAGGTTAGTCGATAGAAAAAACCCAACAAGATAAGCTGGGAACAAGGAGAGATTAATTGGCAAATATAAGATCTATTTTTGACCTCTGAAAGATGCTATCAGAGAAACCGGCAGAGTCACCACACACTTATGCCCTCAAGGAATATTTGAGTGTTTGCTGGCACCTAAAGCTTCCTGTGATGCCTCTGTTGTCAGGCTAAGCACGGGCATGCTGGGAGTGCCCCATAAGCTGTGCCTGAGGAGGCTTTGCTACACTGTCACAGTGCCCCTGGGGACCCCTGGTGGCCTAGCGGTTAAGATGCTGGTCTCTCAGCGCCAAGGCTGCAGGTTCGAATCCCCCGGGTAGA
>JAWWLV010000002.1:3622156-3677814 GCA_035041135.1 Platyrinchus mystaceus
GGCTAAGCACGGGCATGCTGGGAGTGCCCCATAAGCTGTGCCTGAGGAGGCTTTGCTACACTGTCACAGTGCCCCTGCAAGCCCAAAGACCTGCTCCTCCTGCCCCCGGCAAGGCCCCCATTCCTCACCAGCAGCAGGATCGATGGATTCCCAATGAGAGCCAGAGCAGTTGACAACTTTCTGTTGGTGCCATAACTGCACATGGAGCTGACTCTGTCCTTGTAGGCCATCAGATTCAGCCGGTGGAGAAGCTGGAGTACAACCTGTGGAGCAAGAGTATGGCTTCCATAACATGTCCAGGCGTGAATTATCACACACACATCTACTGAAAGACTAATGTAAAGGCTCTCAATAATGACAAATGCCATTTGTCAAGCCTCAGTGTTACTCACTCCCTTGATGTCCCTCTCTGGGATGCCGTGCAGCCTGGCATAGTAATACATGTGCTCCTCCACCGTCAGCAGGTCATCCAAGGCATCTTCTTGAGGACAGTAGCCAAAGAGTGACCAGTGTGCCTCACTAATGTCATTCAAGGACCTGTGTAAGGAAGTTGGCAAGTCACTGTACGTGCACTGAACTGCCAATGCACTCTGGAATAAAACAGCAGTGAGAAAACCCCCTTCTCCAGCTTCCTACCCCCTTTCCCAACCCTTGAAGGAAAATGCTATGAATCTGCAGTCCTCCAACTTTCAGGCCCTCAGTTCTAGTACATAGCTCTCCAATTACTGCAGCACCTCAGGTGGCACAGCTGCCACCACACCTGTGCCTCCTAAAGCACGCTTTGAGGTGAGTCCTCCTGGTCTCCAAGTCTAGATTGGAAGTGGGATCACGCTCTGCTGAGGATCTGAGCCTGATCCCGTTTGCAATGGAATGAAGGGGAAAAAACACCTGAGAACAGCAGAGGCATGGCAGCAAAATGCAACCCCCTAGGAAGCAACCATACCACCTTCAAAGGATGAACTCCCTGCCTTATTTATTTTTGCTCTGTTTTGAATGTTTTGCTTTGTTTTGTTTCAGACTTTCACATTTCCTTTCCTTTGCCACCCAGCCTTAAAAACTGCTCAGGTTGATTTGCTCGTGTGCCTTCCCCAGAAATCACATCTTCCATACCCAGAATGATCCTGGACCCGCAACCTTCCACTGGATGCTCCAATATCACCCGTCAGCATCTTGAAGATCGTCGTCTTTCCAGCTCCATTCACACCAAGCAAGCCAAAGCACTGGGTTGTGGGAAAGAGAAGCAGAAATGTGTGCTGTATTTCCAATGCAGAAATCCTGCTCCAAGAGGAGTGCTCAGTGCACCTTGTCTCCGCTTTCTCCGGCCCCCTGAGCAAGATGGATTGTGGGAGAGGCAGAGGAACTCAGCGCATACCAATGTTATAATGGAGGTTGTTTATGGTGCAATATTCCGAGGCTTGTATTAGGACCGTTTGTTAAGTATGGTGAAGAAGCAGGGATGTGTCTCTAATAGAGTCATTCCTTTTCCTGCAAGGTGCATTTCTGCAGGAACCCATCTGACAGGACAAATCCTGATTAACTCATTTGTGCAAAGCCTCTCCTTGACAAGAACAGAGCTACTCATGGGAATGAGGCAAGTGAGGTTTGGGCTGTCACTGGTAAAACCTTAATATGACACAAGATTTTTGTCAAATAATCTCAGTAATGCACTGCATTAATAAGATTAAGAACTGGCTCCCTATAGTGCAGTTCCAGTACCTCTTGGTAAAATCCATGTTTTATTACTAAGGTTGGGTAAATGCAGTTATGTGTTGCATAAGCCATCGCCATTGTGCTGATAATTACTATTATTTTGATATCATTAGTACAAACCACCTGATGTGAAAGTTCTTATGTGCTGGGCCCACTGCAGATGCACAGCATCGATCCAAGGCTCTTCCCCACCTTGAGGTCCATGCAGGGATATTATCTGTGCACGGCCTGCAGTGCAGGGCCACGGCTTCTGCTGACAGGTGGGGAATGGTGCCCTAAATCCCACCAGCAACAGGGTGAATTTTGCCAGAAGTCAGAGAACTTGTAGGAGAGCGGAGGAATGGCTGACTGGCTCCAAACAGCCAGGTGGGAAGTGAGAGGGGAACAGGGCGAGCTGTGCATAGGTGGGACAGGCACCGCTCTGCCACCTGCCCCTTTAGCCTCAGTAAGTCTTTGGCCCACACTGAAATGGTGACGGCACCACATCGGCTGCCCCAAAACGGTGGACCATGGCTGAGTTAAAAAGTTTGCTAAGTTAAAGTTTGTGAAGTACCTTACTTTGTCTGGATGTTGTTTTAAAATTTGCCAGGTACCTTATTCCATCTTTATGTCATGAAGTTTGTAGTAAAAGTTTGTTATTGAACCTCCTGATAATTTTGTCGTTCCTCCGCTGCACCACTGAGAGTGAATCAAAGTGCCTTCCCCCCAAACCCCATGAGCAGGATGGGCCATTACAGACCTCAGTGCCAGTTGTGGCTTAGAAAAAGTCCTCTGCCAGAAAGTCCAATACCACAGTCTCCATGTGAGGCTGCTGTCCTGCCCAGTGCCCTACATCCTTTTATCTCAGTGGGATCCAGGCAAATAAAATAAATTAGGTACCATGGGTTAATGCCAAGCTTCCCCACAGGTCAGGTGCACAGCCTGAGGTAGAATCTGGTCTCCTCTTTCCTCTGGATGTCAGAGGTGCTCTGTGTGTTCCTGCCTTTTCACTTCTCAGGCAGGTAACTGTGCAGAGATGACCAAAGAATCATTTTTCCTTTAGTTTTAAGTTCTGATTCATGAAAATGGGTGTTCAGCTGAAGTGATTTGTCTTCCCCGATGGGAAAACACGATGGTCTGACTCACAATCTCCCACACAGTTCAGGTGAATAATTTCAGCTGGACACATTCTGCTATCTTCATTTACCACCTGGTGACCCCCAGTGACCCCACAAGATGTGCTGTGGTGGGTGCTGTGCAAACACAGCATGTAGACATTTTGCTCCATCAATTCCCATCCACTTCCTCTCTTTCTAGGGTCTTCAAACTGTCACTTGGTGTCCCAAATGCACAAGGAGCCTTTCATCACTGTAACCCCAAGAATGAGGCAAAGGGAGGAATTGGTCAGAGCAGGACAAACCAATACAGCTGTGCTGGGACAGCAGCAAGGACTGGGAGAGAAGACAACAGTGACACTGGAAGGTGCCCACAGCCTTTTCCCCTCGCTCACCTCTCCAGCGGGAATCCCGAGGCTGATGTTTTTCACAGCCACGATGCGTTTGTGAGGAAGGTGGTAGATCTTTGTGAGGTTCTGGAGCTGCACCACGTCGAAGTCAGCCTTGCCAGCCTCCACCCGGCTCCTCTCTGCCTGGACGTCCCCGTCCTCCTCCACAGGGGGCAGGAGTGACGCTTTGCCGTGCACTCTGTCGAACAGGAACCTATGGGGAGAGCAGGGAGACCTTTCCCTCAGCAAGAAGACAGCAGAGGCCTCTGTGCTTGGGAGTGATCCTAAGGAGCCCTCCTGTGACGTCCAGGGTGTGCACAAAACACCCAGATTGACAGATTCTGTTCTCTCCTGATATTTGCTCCATTTGGGGAATTAAAAAGCCCAGCGTTCTCTTTCTGCCTAATTTTTTTTCCTCTTTTTCAGCAAATATTTTGAGCTGGAGAAGGTCCTACCTTGTGAACACACTGCTAATGCAGGTGACAGGAATGTTCTCACTCCTCTTTGAGGAGAGGGGGAGATTCAAAGAGAGGTTGTCAATGGACTGGCTGCTCTTACCAACCATTCACCAAACCACTGAACATCCACCCACCAAACCCAGAGCCCTGCAGTCCCAGCCAGCACAGATTGCCAAAGGACTCTTGTAACCTACACGTCCATTATTTGATACTCCACTTACTGGGACTGCTGCCAGAGGAAACTTACTCCATGTTTGCAAAGTGTCTTGGAAATGTATGGGCTTTATAATTGACGATGATGGTGTGAGAGCCCAGAATGAAACCACTGAGCTCTGCCTTGGTCAGTTTTCATTGCAGGGCTCCAGAAGTTACTTACTCCAGTACGTTGTTCCGGACTCTCTGAATCATCCTGTCGTGAACTGTAAGACGAATGGCAAAAAACACGGTGCCCTGGATCAACATGGCAAACAGCTTGGATGTGGTCTTGTCCAGCTCAAAGGTTTTGTCAGGGTAGTCCACTCCATAGGCTTTTAAGAAGCCCATCAGTGCCTGATCCTGTGACAGTTCAATCAAGCCATAGCCAAAGCAAAATTGTGGGAACAGAAGGAATGCATGCCTTAAATTTTCAGCAAGATCGTGCAAGCCCTGGAAAAAAACAAAGAGCAGCACAGTCAGTCACTGCTTTTATTCATGGAATAAATTCATAGGTTTTACTGTGAGACTGAAGTGTAACAATTACACTGGGATTTGCTTGTGTCTCAGAGCAGAGATAAATTGAGAGCAAAGAGCTCTGGAGACAGCTCGTTTCACAGGCACAAGGTCATAAAAGTCAACAGGCAGCTCTGAGGTTGTGATCACCCATAGTAAACAGCAGCCAGTTCCCAGTGTGGTCCCTCACTGCTGCTCCAGCCACCTGGAACCCATCCACGGGCCAGAGCTGAATCCTGCCAATGAGTTACACTGTGCCCCCCAAAACGGTACAGCACAGCTCCCCTGCAACACCATCTGCTCCCTTGGAGCACTGTCCTATCTGTTTTCCTTGGACAGTCATCTCCATAAACCACAAGATTTGGCTTTACTAGATGTAGAAGTGCTTTTCCAGCTAATTCATGGCAAAGCAGCCCAGTGGACAGTCTCACAGGAAAGGTTTGGTACATCTCTAGCAGAAGAAAGGATTAGTGCACACAGCAAAGTGGAGAGGCAGTAAATTAGCATGGAGAGAGACTCGCTCCCTGCCATTGGGGTACACAAGGATGAAAGATGATCATAATTGCATGTCCCTAAAGTCCAAGGTGTTGCTGAATAAGCTCTGTCCAGCTAGAGAGAAAAATCCAACCCAGCTATTGTTGTACAAAGTAATTGCCCTCCATAAAAAAGGAACCTAAGTGTAAGGTGTACATTTTATCCCAGGGATATCTCAGAGAGATAATCTTTAAGAGAAGGCTTTACTTTAGGGAGTCATCACCATCTGTAAGTCATTTTTCATTCTAGCAGGCAGAAGATGACTGCATTACAGATCTAGATGACAGAGAACTGGTGCTGGGCTTAATGCAGCACATCAGGCTCAGGGCAGTGACATTTAGTTGTCACTCCCCAGAGTTTGTGCTGCGAGGACTCAACAATGCTTTGAAGTGTCCATCAACAACATTTTATCAAACATCTCCACCCAGCTCCTGCCCTTCACCTTCCATCACCAGGATGGCTAGAAAAAGGGTCTCCAGTTTTCTACCTCTCCTTTTGTGTTCTCCCCTTTGTCACCATCATTTTCTTCCCTGCTGGGGGTGCAGATTTACGGACAAGCAGGTTCTGTATGTGACTTGTGTCCTGCCTGTAGGGAACCCCATCAAGTCCTGTGATTAGTGTCCAGCTGTGAAGGACCCGACCAACGCCACCAAACCCACAAGAAACCTTCTGCTGTTTCACCAGGGGTTTGGTATCAGCAGGGCTCCTACCTGGTCTGTGGCCTTTTCCTGGGAGAGCAGAAATACAACCGAGTGAGTGATAATGGTATTGATGCCGAAGAACAAGTTGACACAGACATAAACGATGAAGGCCATCCCTGTCTCCTTGAAGAACCCGGCCAGCAGGTACATCCATGAAAATGAGGCGTACCTAGAAATTACCAACAGTGCAGACAAGACCACGGTAACTCAAAAAGCTACTTTGAAAGCAAACAACTGAAGACATCAGACAATCATAGAACGGTTTGGGTTGGAAGGGACCTTAAAGACTACCAGTCCCACCCCTCTCTCAGGGGCAGGGACACCTTCCACTAGACCAGGTTGCTCCAAGCCCAGCACAACTCGGCCTTGAACTCTTCCAGGGATGGAACATGACATAACAGCTCTGTTTTGGCACATGACTAATTTCCACATTACAGAGCTTAAAGAAGGCAAACTGACTTTGTGTCTGTTGGAATTTGGAGAAGAGGTTTATGATACATACGTTGAACATGGAACCCTACCTGTAAACCAACAGACTAGGCCGGGAGGATTCAACGGCAGGGAGACAGTTTGACTAAGTCTTCCTGAATTGTGCTGCTGTTTATTTTGCTCTCAGATATTGAAATGCCTCTATATCTTGAACTTTGCAACAGTCCAGTAAGCATCTGCTTACAGCTTGGGCTGTCACTGGGACCTTGAATATTTCCATATCCTCATGTAGGCTTTGCTCTGAATAAAGCAGGCAGCAGTGGTTCACCTCCCTGCTCCTGCAAGGGGCAACTTGTCACTGTTTGTAAAGTGTGTGTCAAAGGAAAAAGCCCATGTATTCCCCCCTTGGATTTCAAACTGCAGCAGCCTGCAATATCCAGTTCCTCACTCTGTGCAGGGATACTTAAATAACTAAGCTACACACTTACCCAAACAGTAACAGCAGAAGAAATACTGCCAGTAAGTTACTGTTGTTGCAGAAAGCTGGGATCTGGAAGGCTGAAATAACTCCTATTGAGAGTCCAGTAGGGACCATAAAAAGTACCTGCAAAATGATATTAAAAAGATGTTACTGGGACAACAGTTCTTAAATACTTTCCTAGAACAATGCAGAAGCAACAAAGCCAGGACTGAATTTGGTCCCAAAAGTGCAGCTTGGGCTTCCTAAGGGAAATCGAACACAGGTGGGTCTCAGTCCTCCCCAGACTTGCAAATTAATTCCCATAAAGCCACTTTGAATAGGCAAAGCCTCAACATTGAGGACTGCAGGCAGAAAGTACCTTAGAAAAAGGTTGTGAATAAAAAAATACCCCTTTGGGTTTTCTGCTAGCCTTGCAGTCAGACCACTTCACTGTGCCCTGTAAATCTAGTCTTTATAATGTTGAGCCAAGCCAGAGACCTACCAAACATCTGCCTTGAGAGGTTCCTCTCTTCCCCAGCTTTGGGATTTAGCAGAATTTACTGGCAGGGATTCACTGAGAAATATCAAGTTGCCGAGAGCACTGGATTAGTTTCAGCCCACTGAATACTGATTGTGCAGGGACTCCAGGGATTTTTCCACAGGCTGATTTACAAATATGCAGTGCTGGAGTGAGTGCCTGGATCAGGGAGGCAGGCACAGGCCTGCTCCATCCTGCTTGCTGTGCTGCCAAGCCAGGCTGCAGCCACGCTGCCTTTGGACCCTTTTTCAGCCCCTCCCTGTGCTGCTGACTAACCACACCAGCCCCTCCAGTCAGGCAGTTGTGATGCTTTGGTCACTGCCTTGTTGGTGTGTGTTACCAGAACACCCAGAAGCTTTGGCTGTGCTCTGCAGAAAGAGTCAAGGCTCCCATTCCCCAAGGGATTTCAGCCCTTAGCCATCCCTGCACCAAAGGGGGCTGGACAGCCAAATGTCCTTGAAGATTCCCTACTTTCAGGAAGTGATGATATCACTGGGATTATAGGCACTAGCAGAACTGCCTCAGTAGAAATTTGCTGGTTATATGAAGCTGATCCCCATTACAGCATAGCTGGCAATGCCACAGCTCATGAGCTGAGCTTGTCTGTGCTGGCTGTTCTCTGAGGGAGGGTCTGACCCCACGCACAGGGGGCAACTCATAAGACATTCAGTCTCCAGACACTGTGCATATTCAGCCTCTCAGCACAGCAATGCTTTCCAGCAGGGCTATTAACCCTCTGTACCAGGAGGAAGCTGAACTTCAGGGAGAACAAGGGCATGCCTACATCCTGGAATGCGGCACAGTGCTGGGGATCTCAATGAGGAACAAACTGGTAAATCTACACAGCACCGTGAGAAGGAACTTGCCCAGGTGCTGGAAGGCATATACCTGCATTTGGATTAAAAACCTTTATAATACACAGTCTTAAAGAGATCATTAAACCCAGCAATGGATTTTTACCCAAGAGAGCTGTCAGCTGTAGGATGTGTGCTCATGCCCCACCCTGCACACCCAGAGTTCCCAAAGACAGCTGTAGCCTTGAGCCCAAAGCCTCACCCCAGATGTGTGGGGCCTGTGTGACAGCAGATTCAGCCCTGCAACTGGTAGAAGAGCAGATGGCTGCTTCCATGTCAAATGGGAACCAAGCTCCAGCCTGTTCCACTCTGCTCTCAGATAAATGTGCAGTGCTTTGCACACACTCCAGAGAGAAGGAATGCCTCCGCTTGGCAGAACCCAGTGTTGTGGTTCGCACTTAATGGACTTCAGAGCCCTGGAGAACAATCACTACGTAACACTCTGGGTAGTAATAATAAGAACTCTAGGCAACCAACTTTAAATAAAGAACTTCCCTCCCCCCGCATCCCGCTGTGTAGTGCTACTCTTGGTGCATTTAGGAATGTGAATTATTTACCAGATCATAAACGAAGTTAGTCACCCAGTAGGTTGTCATCCCAATGCCTGAAATATGTTGGAGTTGTTTGGCTTTGGTTTGATGCTCTTTGACCATGTAGAGTACAAAGCTGGCTGTTGTGATAGAGTAGCCAACCAGAACAGACATGGACACTATAATGTCGAGTAAACTGTTGAGCCTGGGGAGAAAGTGGAGAAGAATGTATATGGTGAGTCAGGGAGGCAGATTTCCCTCTCTGAAGAGTGTTCAGAGCTCAGAAGCAACAAGATCCTGACTCTGGGCCAGCATCTTACAATCATGGAATGGTTTGGGTTGGAAGGGATCTCAAAGCCCATCTCATTCCACCCCCCTGCCATGGACAGGGACACTTTCCACTAGACCAGGTTGCTCCAAGCCCCGTCCAACCTGGCATTGAACACTTCCAGGAATGGGGCAGCCACAGCTTCTCTGGGCAACCTGTGCCAGGGGCTCACCACCCTCACAGGGAAGAATTCTTTCCTTTCTTTCTTTCCTCCCTTTGCTGATGTTAATGAGGCCAAGCAAAGGAACTCACAGCACTGAGTCATAATGCTGTACCATAACATGTAGTGGAAGGGCCAAAAGGAAAATGATGGCATTATTATTATTATTATTATTATTATTATTATTATTATTATTATTGTGCCAAAGCACACAAATCTGGGATGCTGTAACGGTGGCCTTCAGATCTACATGGGATCCTGCAAAGAAACCCTCATGGGAATCAGCTCTATTCATGCATAGAGGGAACAAGAGAGAACAGTTTTATCATTTAGAGAAAGATATTCAGTAATTTAGGTTGGTTTATGGTTTCCAGGAAGCCGGTTTGCTCCTTTTGAAGCTAAATAATTCAGGCATCAGCCAAATGAATTCTCTTACATTACTTGTTCTTGACTCTGTCCTCCAGGATATGGGTGAGCTGATAAGAAAATACCTACAAAAGAAAAACACAATAAGAAATTGAAAATGTGTCCAAGTTAAATCTTCCTTCATCAGCTCCTGATATGGACAGTAATATTGACAGTAATACAGAAAACTCTGAGTAGAGAAGAAAAGCAGATCAAAAGTGGGTTTCTGCTGTCATCTCAGTGTGATCTTGGGCAGAATCTTGAGCACCCTCATTTTTCCTATGACTTCCCTTTGCTGCACAGCAGATCTGAAATTCAAACCCTAGGCCTTGTTTGTGAGTCTGTCTGGGTGACAGCATCATTCCCTTCAGCACTCCCACACATAAAATTAGGCACATGCTTGTGGGTCCCTGTGTTTCAGGTTAGATTCCTCAACACTGACACCTTCAAAACTGATGAATATGTTTTGTTTTAAAGCTGATGTTTGATGATCTCCCCTTATTCCATTTGTTCCTTTATCATCAGAAACAAATCTTTCCCTACTGCCTTTCTTCACAACTATTACCTTCCTATGACATCTTTCTTCCTCAATATGGGAACTGTGGAGATGTGAGCATAAACTCATGTAAGGTACAGACATTTTTGTCCCCAGTGTGGCAGTGAGTTAATTCTGAACAATTCTGTCTTGAGAAAAACAAGAAAAAGAGCACTTTGTTTAAAGGAACTAGTAAAATCTAGTTACCGCATTGGTAAGTCCCTGTGATTTAAAAAAAAATATAATAATCCTTTAAAATGGGTTTGTATCAGGCACAAACTGCAAGAGAGAAATTCTCTGCTGGTGTGCAGGTATCTTCAGATATGGTGTAAGTACTTCTTTACCCAGGAGAACATTGAGCCCAAAATGTACTAACATTGTTCATCACAGTGCTTTTGCTGTGTTTGGAGGCAACCTGTGCCTACAGAACCAAAAGGGCCAATTCCATCCTTCAGTGCAGGTCTCTGCCTTGATCCCACCAAGAGACAGCCCAGTCTCTAAGACTGCTGCACCTGAGAAAGGGTTTAGATGTTTGTGTGCCTAAAAATAAGGTTCTCAATTCGTATTTAGGCACCTGAGTAAATGCCCTGGTTCTCAGGGAGAGCTGCTAGACAGATTTTCTAGAACATGCCACCTCTGGAGTTTAAGCTCCTTACAGCCAAGTGCCAGACTAGGAATTACGTGATGAAGAGCTATTCTGGGTTATTTTCTCTATGAATGAGCACTCTGACACAGGGACCAGGAAGGAGAAGCCTGTGGGTTTAGCTGACCAAATGCCATATTGAGAAAATGAATTTGAAAGGAGGATTTCATAGGAAATTAATTTTGGAGGGAAAAAAACCCAACAAACCAAAACCCAAACCTCAGTCTTGTCATCAGGGAGAGAAATGGAATTAAAATCTTGGACTGCTGATAAAGACCCACAAACAGCCAGGAAATGTTTCCCTTCTCCAAAAGGGAGAGAGAGAAAGAAAGATACTGTCTGTCTAATCTGTTAATACTTCACTATGAAGCCATTTTCCTTTACTGAAGCTTAGGCTAGAAGTCAAAATTTCCATTTCAATGCTTTCTCTTTTTTGTTGGTTGGGATTGAGAGAAGAGAAAGCACAATATATATAAGTCAAAAGCTATTATGACTTGCTTAGTGACAGGGTAAAAAGCTTTTCATGCATTTTTAAAAAAAATATACACAATCTAAGTCAAACCTCCAAAGCAAGACTGGCACCTCTTTCCAGCTGCTGAAGTGACAACACACTTTTATCTGACCATTTCAATGGTTCTTAAACCATCATTTATTTGTCACAACAACAAATGGATTGAGCTGCCAGGACCGTACCCTGCAGAACGTCTGTTCAATTGTACTTCAAACTGGATTTACTCTACCTCAAGGGAGCCATCCTCATCCATTCATTTTATTTCTCCCATTCTATGGCCTGGATGATTAGTGGGGAGCGGAGAATTATCTGTCTGGTCATTTACTACTAAGCATTTCTTTCCAAAAACACATAAGCAGCAGGACAGATGGAATAAAAACTGCTGCTATTCTTTCCCACTGAAAATCGTTATTTTGCTGGTATAAAACTTTCCCTGTGCAAACTTTCTGGCTGTTCACATGAGCTTCCTGCCTTTGCTTTTGCTACAGCCTGTGCTGGGAATACCAAGACAGAGCAGGAAGCTTCTCTGCTTAATAATTCAGCTTCTCTGGGATGATCCCGCTGCTGGAAGCACCTGGCTCAGGTCTCCTCTCTTCACAGCCAAGCAGGGGCTGAAGCTCTGGGATACCTGGCCTGGGGGGCTCACTGCAAACCTCAGAGGGGTGTTTTAGGATGGTGACAGGAACCAGGCACTGGTTTCACTTGTGAGAGGACACTTGCTGCACTGGTGTGTGAGGCGGGAAGCAGGACATGCTGGTTTGACTTGCAATCAGCATCTGCTCTTTCTTTAATTCATGGTGTGACACTCAAAGCTTCAGACCCGATGTCTGGATTGAACTAGAATGGAACAGGCAGTGAGGAACAGTCCTGTGAGCCAGGAGACACTGTCACCTATCTGTGTGTCCCCTGGGACAGCAGGACGCTGAGGTGAGGGGGCTTGCCCAGGACATGGCTGGAAGGGCACCACTGTCCAAGAAAGCCAATCAGGAGAGAATTTCTGCGCACAATTGCTGCTCTTAGAGTACAAAAATCCCTGCATAAGATTTCTCAGATTGGCATCAACATAAGTTTTTCTCTTGTCCCTGCAGCCCCTTCATGTCTGGAGAAAGGCATGCACACACAGACAGGCTTCTGCCCATGCTGGAAAGGGAAAGACAGGGTGCCCTGCTTTATCAGCAGGAATTTGGGTTGCTGCAGTACATTACCAAGCTATGAGAAGAGATAACCCCAGATGGGCTACATCTCTTGGATCTGTGTATGTCATGTGTCAGAGGAAAAATACAGCCGAAAATTATATTTCTCACTTAATCTCAGTCTCCCCACTCTCCTTCAAACACAAGCACACACATACCCACACCCCCTGAGCTGCTCTCAGCAGAAGAGTGACATATTAAAATTTCCTAATCTAAACCACCCCCGGAGATGACCTGAAGTAGCTTTTCTATGCATAACTAATAGGCACCTATCAAAGACAGCTATTCCAGTGCCATGAGGAGAAGTAATAAATCAAAGAGCGACCACTGGCATTTCTTGGATGAAGTGTTTTATGCAGGAGCTGGGTTCCTCCCTGTCCAGCTCCCCTGAGCCTCTGACTAAGACAAACGAACTATGTGATCTATTCATGCTTTTCAATTCTGTTTTTAAAGGAATTGCAGAATTGAGAATAAAGAAATGGCCTCACTGTAGTCAAGGTAAGTGTTGTCATTGATTTCAACAGAACCAGGATATCCCCCTCAAAGGGGAGAATTTATCTGCTCGTGTAAAGGAACACTTACCATATCTGGAAGTCTCATTTTTTGGCAAGTTAGCTCGAAGAATGAAGTTGTTCAAGCTGTTGAGATAGGCTGGGAGGCTGTGATAACCTTCAGGATTGTACCACACCTGCACACAATTGAGAAATTGAAACAATTTGGGAGAGATGTTCCTGATAACATTTGGTTTGTTCTGCTTGCACAAGTGAATCATTCCATGGTTGCTATCTAAAGTCATAAGCTCTGCAGGTTAAAGAGCAAGGACTAAACCGTGTCAAGAAATAAAATAAAAGCAGACTTCTCTTTCAGCACAAGGAGGCCCATCAGCTTCACCTGCCTTCTGGGAGAGAAGCAGCACCAGCTGGAGATGTGACCACATGTACAGAAACTTGGTTCCCTCTCTGTAATATGTTGCTGAGATTTGATGAACACCAGCAGTGGGGATTTCTCCCCAAGGCAGCTGAGCAGCCCAATGTCTAACACCCCTCAAAAACCAGGGGAAAAAGTTGCTTTAGGGCAAAAAATAGCCGGTTGACACCTTCTTATTCAGCAACAGCCCTTCTCTCCCCAAGACAACTTTTCTTACCTGTGATAAACCTTTTTGTTGGAGCCCTCTCTGCAAACAGCCCTGCTCCTGCAGGGACACTCTTCTGGCAGCTGGGTTTCACAGCTATTGTCAGCTCCCTTGCATTTCCCTGCTACCTCAGATTTCAGCCTTGGTGCTTTACAACATTTTCATTGAACAGAACAAGAGAAATGGGCATATCAGAATGCACCAGCCAGCCCTTGCTACAGTACATACATCCCCTCATGAGATAAAGGTGCTACTAATTGATCTTTTCACCTCTGTGTAATAAAATTATGACAGCAGAAAAATTGCCTCCTGCTAGCAAGAGTAGTCAGACCAATAAAGAAGAATGGGGAAAGAAAAGGAAATGAACTGCAAGTCATCTCTGTCATGCCAAGCTGCAGATTTCAGGGGGTTTCTCTTTCTTTTCTGCAATATCCATGAACTCAACATCACTTCCCCTGGGTCCCACTCTTCCCATATCAGGATGAGAGATGGAGGTTAGTTACCTTGGTCAGTGTTCTGTTGGGGGGCACCGGCCTGATGTCAAACTGGAGATCTGATGTCAAAGGCATCCCAAAGCTCCAGCCACCATACCTGGGTGAAAACCAGAGGGAAATGCATTGCTACCCTCACCCAAACACTCTGATAGCCCTGGCTGGTGCATGTCAACATGCCACTGCCATCCCAGGGAATTCCAGCTTGACTTGAAAGAACTCGGGCCCAGTGTGGGACCAAGCCACCACTGCTGCAGGAGCCCTTCTTTGGGGGGGGAAAAAAGAGAAACAAACTTGGCAACACAGTCACAAAACTGTGCTGAAAGCCTCCATTTGAGAAAGATTCTGGAGCCATGTGGACTCCTAACCTGTGTGCCTGCCGCACAGGAGTAAGATGACTGCTTCTTACCCAGGAGATGTACCGCTCAGTTTATCAATGGCAGATGAACACACTCCTTGACAACCTTAGTGACAGGCCACTTCTGCCCCAAGCCCTGCTGTGCAGCTGTGTGGCAGAGTCGAGGCACAGTAACAGCTCCAACAGCCCCAAGGCACAAGGCAACATTCAGCCTCTGCTTTCACTGGAATGGCTGAGCCATTCAAGTGAAGCACACACCGAGACTCTTCAGACTCAAACTTGGGGTAAAGTCTCTCTCCAGGGTTTACTTCATGACAGGCTGAGTCAGATTTTCCTCTTTTTAAAGATTTCTGAGTCAGACAAAGGCTTGTCTGCAGATCCAGCCCCAACATTTGTGGTGATTGACACATTATCCCTAGGCTATCTCTGCTATGATCAAGCAGAGCACTTGCACAAGCCTTTAATTCCTTGATTGCAGGACACTTTTCCTCTCTTCACCAGATTCACAGAGAGGCCCTTCTAACCCCCACTGCAGTGTCACCTCTCCAAGCACAGGGATATGACAGGTGCAAGAGGCTGCTCCCAGTGCAGTTCAGAGAGGGACTGGAGCTTTGTGCCCTACCGTTTCTGCAGGAAGTCTTTGGTGGTTGCCAGGATATAGGTCTCCACATTGTGCCCTGTAAGGTTGTAAAGTGTCCGTGTGGAGAAGGTCCTTCTGTGAGGGGGTGTGTAGTTTGTCTGTGGACATGTCTGAGCAGAAACAAATGAAGAAAAATGTTAGTGTTCGTGTTTTAACTCAAAATTACCATATCAGGATGGGATTGAGAGCAGGCAATGGCAACATTCTGGTCCTGAGACTGATTCCTACAGAAGCTGAGCCTTCAGAAAGCAGGGTGTGCAGACACACAGCACACATCCCTGCATACTGTTCCCAGCATATTTAGGGAGGTGCTTAGAAACAACCTTGGCTTAAATCTATACTTCAGTTCTACTGACATCAGTGAGACCTTGAAATGCACTTCATGCTACGCAGGAAGATTCTGGCTGAATTAAGGCTGATCCTACTTAGCAGAGTGACTGCACAGACAACTGCAGAGGGCAAAACAACTCACAGAGCAGAAAACTCTGTGGTGGCCTCAAACTCTCATCTTCCATTTCACAGCAGCTACACTGTACATTTCTGCTTTAATGTCAGTCACTGGGAATGTTTTCCTGGGCTTCAGAGAAACCTTGAATTAGTTCTGAATATATAATTTAACATGCTGAGGGTCAAAGTCACATGGACTGTTTCATGAGGTTGAAGTGTCCTACCAGACAGCACGCTGGCTGCTTCCTTCAGCTCATCCATAACAAAAGCCCTGCACTCCCCCATTGTGCATATGTTCATCAGAATACACAGAACAGCTTTTTCCATGCTGAGGAACACCTGCCTGTGCCCACTGGAGGTGAGAATCAGCTTTGAACATTATTCTGACTTACCGGAGAAATTACGCCAATACTTTAATGATGTGAAATTAGGTGTATGTCCAGAAAACTGCACAAAATAGCTGCATTTTAAAAATGACTAGGAATGTTCAAATAAGTACATCCTTTATCTTACAAATGGCTTCACACTGTGCCACAAGTCTGATTTTCTACTGGAAAAAAGCTGAAGACAGGTGAACAGCACTGGAGGGAGAAGAACTCAATCCCAAACTGAACTGTAAAACTGTAACACCCTTGGGGCAGAATCTGCCTCTTCCCCATAAGCTCAGCAGTGCCCTTATCTGGCTCTGTATGTACCACCGTAATGCAAATAATTGATATTATTAATAACAATTTTTTATAACAAGGAGCAGATCAAGACTTCGCATAAAGTTAGATTCTGAAGAGCAACCAGCAATAATAGCTCCGCTTTTATATAATGACAGTGCTTGTATAAGATGAAATTTTCCTCTTGAATACACACTCACCTCTGCTAATTTGGACAATCAAACGACATTCAAAAACACCAGTGAACCTTTTCCCACCATGGGGAGTGAGGCAGGTACATTAGAGTGTGAATCTTATGAGGATGCTGTTTCCTTTCCTGGCCCCAAGCTGGTGCAAACAGTGGTTATCCAGTGTACAAAATCAGAAAGGCCAAAGAGTGACAGGAGGATTCTGAACGCTGAGTCATCCTTAGCATCACGCCTGCCCATAAAACCACTCCCAACACACAAGGCCCCCAAGTATCGCCCCAAGCCCCCTCACTTTTGGGTTTATCCAAATTACCTGGATGCCATCTGTGCAGTTGCAGGCAGAATACTTAGTTCCCTGGTTTCCACTGGTAATCCACTGGCCAAGCATGTCCTCTGTCAAACACTGCCTGAAAACGAACACATTTTCCTCTGAGGCTCTCCGTGCTCAGGTGTGCAAACGAAGCTAATTGCTGTCATATTTAATGACTGCAAGGCTGCCAGTTGAGCAGCTTCAGCAGAAAAGCAGACCTTCTTGTCAGCTCTGGGCACTTCAGGGAATAACTCCCCTCCTGCTGCTCCTGTGCCTCTCAGCAGAGAGCCCTCACTGCTCTCTGTGCCTGGATTCGCTCAGTTGCTCAGAAGGAATCCAGACACCACTCTTCCCACAGCAGACAGTGCAAGGAGTTGGCACACAAAGGCCAAAAGCATCTTAAAAGAGCCCAGAAATAAGGGCTGTTGTCCTGGCAATAGCTGGGCATTGTTGTGATGGACCATATTGCCCAGGCTGTCACTGTAAATTCCCAGGATAAATATTTGCCTGCAGATAAATGCCACACATAAGCATGCAAACCTGCCCAGGATCTTACTACCAGTCCTTGAGAATTTATCTGCAGAGCCCAAAACGAACCAGCCCTCGTGGCACAGCTTTTAGACAGAGGTAACCAAAGCTCTGCTGAGAACTTGCTGTGTTGGCTCATGTTATAACTGGTATTATTGGGACACCAAGGAGCACTTCCCAGAGATGAGCATTGCTTGATTCATCCTGGCATCCTGCCACCACCAAAGCTGCTTCCTCACTATTCATAGCAATGAAGGAGTCCACTTGTGGTGGTGAATACTTGAGGCAAGCAAAGAACACCAGTGACAGGATCCTGGGACCACGTGGAATTCCTTAAAGAACATCTACAAATTCTGGGCTGGCAGACTCAAGCCTTCACTCCAAGCTCTCAGCAGGGCTGAGGTCTGCATTACACCAACCAGGACTACACAGCTCCCTGCTCACAGCTGACTCACATCCCACCAGCCCCAACCTGTGAGAGCACAAGCAAATGGCCAGTGAGCCTCTCCTAAGGAGCTGAAAGAGTCTGCAAGCCAAGCTGGAGACAGGCAGAGCCTTTTCTCTACAGGTGGCACCAATGCATGAAAATTCTGAAGATGATCAAAGATGGTTATTAAGGTCTAATGGCTAATAATGTCATGCCAATTACCTTGCAGATTTGGAGTTTAAGTGGAAAAAAAGCCACAACTACTTACGAATTGCTTTCATTCATGCACGTGTTATCCGTTCCAGGGAAAGCAAGCATCGAAGCAACTAAAGCACCTGTGGTTTCATTAAAGTTCCTAAGAAAAGAAAAAAGAAAACAGGAAAAGGTTCAAAGAACTTCCACTATTACTCAGCAGAGGAAAATTGTCTTCATGAAACAGGATTTATTTAAGATGTTCAATAAATATTTGTGGAAACATCACTGAAGTACATGCAGTACCTGAGGACAGTCACACTGGCTCAAAAGGACTGCCCAACACCTAGAGCTACTTCAGTGCCTCTAAATCCAAGCAAGAGACTGATGAACTTTTGGACAAACAAGATTCTATTTCCAGGGAAAATGCAACCACTGCAATTTACAGGCACTACTTCCACCCTTGTCTAAATCAGCTCTCTCATCTGTGACACCCATTTGGCTTTGGTCATTCAAGAAGCTCCTTGGTTCTGCCCCAGCTCTCTAGCAATGATCCATCAGGAGAAGCTGGGAACATTAGGAACAGAGGACTCGGACATGCAGCTCTAGCTCATTCCCCCATCCAGCAGGACCGAAGTAGAAAGGCATGAGCAGTCCTAGGAAAGGACACCTAGAGCTTTAGAGTTAAACTTTATATTTCTGACTTAGAGCTGAGAACCACTGGAGAAAGAAAGAAGTTCACAACATGAAAACAGGATGATACAAATTATAATTGTTTTGGTAACAGGATTTTTAAGCACAATGAAATAATTCAGTGGTGACATCTTAATCACACTGGAGAAGCACATGCTCTTCAAACTGCCTGTGTGGCTTGGACTAGCAGGGCCTAGGCAGGAAAGCACGTCCTGTACCCGCAGAGAGGAGGGTGATGCAGACAGCTCACAGGATGGATACAGTTTTAATCCCAGAGTTGTCATGTTGGAGACAACTGATGCGGGGACCTCCATTTCTCTTTGGGGCAAGAGTGTGTACATATTAAGAAAATCCCTATGGCTGTCAAAGGGCCAGAGGACTCCAATGGAAACATCAAGAATATTCCTCACGCATTTCATAGTTAATTCCAACTGCAAGGTTGTTCTTCTGGAGCTTTTTAATTGCTGGCCTGAACCAAGCCATCTGCCCCAGAGATCCCTTAGGACAGGATTTCTATGTTATCTGCATAACATAACATAACTACACTAACATTTCTCCACTGGCTATGCTTAGAAATAATCCTGAAGACAAAACTGGCTCATTATAACACAGTGGGTTTAGCAGTCACCAAGACCACCACTCACCCAAAGAAGTCTGCCTGGTCAGATGTACCATACAGGGAGGGGGACAGCAGGAGCTCGGGATATTCGGTCTCCTTGGTTCTCAGTGTCCCAAGCCCCATGGCAGCCATCACGAAGAGCACTGGGAGGATGACCTGAGCAATGAAGCCTCTGACATCCCGCCGGGTGTGGTGGAACCTCTTGATGAACAAAGCTGAAGTCTTCTTCAGCAGCAGGGGCAAACCCTGGAGGCTTTTGGATCTGATCAGGAGCTGATCTGGGTACAAAGGAAAGCGTTTTGTCATGGATCAGTGTTTACACAGTGCGGGGAACTGATGGTTACAGTACTCTGGGAGTACATTTCTCTTCCTGCACACCTTTACAGAAGGCAAATCAAAACTACTAAGCTGGAACATGCACAGGGTCAGGCTTGGGACAGGATTCAGATTCTGGCTTCAGTTCCAAGCTCACGTAACACCAGTCGTTTTGTTTAATTTCAAATGTGTACATGTACTGATTTTCAGTTTGAGATCTTGCAAGAGGAATACAGGCTTCCAGATGCTCAGAGTTACCTGCATCCTTCCTACCCAGCTACAACTTACAGGGGAAGCGTATTATTCTTAGATTTACAAACTGAAATTTTTCATCATTTAAAAAGCAGGGCCTCAGACAAATCTATAACAGAATTAATCCTGAAATAAAAAAACAAGCACAAACCACCTGACCTTGTGCATGGACAGATTTTGTGGTATACCGAAAGCAGAGCCAAATCCTGTGCAACCTTTTCCTCTTCGTGAAACATTAACCTATATAATACAACATGAAGCAAATCCTTTTCAATCTTCTGTTTAAGGGTGACACAAACCACTTCTCTACACATATGAGTGACTGTTTACAGTAACATTTGCAGCGCAGGTCAGTTTTGAGAAGTGAGTACAAAAATACCTCTGAGTTGCCCTTTGGATGCCTCCCTAACTGTAAATGGTGTACGGAGAAAAAAAAATGTTTCTAACCCAAGAAAGCATTTCAACCAGGTATTTGGCCATTTTGAGGTTGTGCCACCTTTAACAGCTCTCAAGCCCTCAGACAGAGGGGTGTAGCTTGATCCTCTTCTGAATGTGAATTTATCCCACTGTCTGGTCCTTTGGGCTCCTTTACCATACTGCAACATCTGGGACACAACAAAAAGTAGCAAGGAGGAGCCAGCTCAGAGCTGTGCCGCTTTTCCAACAGACTAAGGTGTTTCCACAGTTTCTTTCTAATTCTGCTACTTATGGAGAAATAATCCTCTACATCTATTACAGCAATTACTTTCAGAGGTACACATTTACTCTGTCACCCACACACTGTATTTGATTAGCTTAAAACCTGGATCAATTTAAAGGAAGGCAGATGCAAACAAAACCCCTCTGTAATTTATCCTGTGATTCAGACTGTTCCAAACCAGGGGATCTAAAGAACTGATGAGTGCTGTATTTCCAGTGATTTATTGGTTTTGTGATTCCTGACTGGATGAAATGTAGATTTCAACAAAGAAAGAAGACAGGGAGCTCAAATCAGTCCATCTGTCACTGTTTGCATCTGTGATAGATCTGGAATAAAACCTGGAGGTAATTGAGTACCGTCTCTGTCTGTGAAGGTGTCTGTGCTCACAGACATTCCGTCACTGCCACTTTGACCACTGGCTGCAGGCAGCTGGTGGGGCAGTGCAGCATCTTCTTGCTGGTCCTTCACCAGCTCTTTTGTCAGATTGAGAAACACCTAGAGCAAGAAAATATGAAGGAAAAGTTGTCCAAATGACTCCATTTACCAAAACAATAACTAAAATCCACTCTCCTGCTTCATAGCTGTAGTTGGTGCAGCGATTGTGCATTACAATCTTCTTTCTATTCCCTTTTTGCTCTGTTTTTATCAGTGTAAAATTTTTGTTGTCCAGCTCCCTGTCACCTCCTGTCTCTCTTCTGCTGCAGCAGTGGAAACTCAAACCTTTGCAGCTGCCCCCTGGACCCACCTTGTCCTAGAACCACATGCTCTGTGACCAGTGCATAGGTGTGAACAAGGCTGCACTTCAGCTCAGGCCCTACATAACCCTACTCCCCTTCACACCCACACAGTGAGCAGCACACAGAAGTTCTCTGCATGGCAGCAGGGAAGAAACAGGGAGAGCTGTTTCCCTGGGATATTTTCCCCTCTAGCCTCTGATAGCCCCCCTGCCTCCATACTGGGAGTGTGCAGCCATGGCACCCAAGCTGCACGTGGCACATGATGTATAACTTATTCTTGCTGCCTCAGGCAAACACCTTAAAAGCAAGAAACCATTTCTGAGTAGAAAGGTAACAATCTCTCTCCTTCCTTTCTGCAAGACAATGGGCATCACTATCCACGATTTACTTTTTGTTTCTGATGCAATCAAATGTGTTTATTTGACCAAAGATCTCCCATGGAAAAAAAGGTACACCAGGTGACTCATCTGTACAACACAGTGATTTCAGCATTCATACTCAAGTCCATCATTTAGATGGTTTGCTGACTCCCTCCCATCTCCAGAGGCATGGAGGCCAGGAGAATAGTTCCAGGGGAAACACATCACTGCCCTCTCTCCTTAGCCTAACTCCAGTATCTCATTTTCTGAGCTGTAAGCAAGGTGAGACAGTGGGAAACTTCGTGCATTAGTATATGTGTAGATTTATGGATACACCTACACACTCCTGTGTTCCTAAGTGTAACTCACTGTACAATCAAACCACTTCTTCGCTGCCTGAAAGTCCCACATCCAAAAACACATCTAGCCCAGGAAGCAGAACTACATAGCCCTGTGAAATTAATCTCCATAACATTTCCTTACATGCAGCAGCTCCTGAGCTCATACCTCTTCCACAGTCGTGTTTGAAATCCCGTAGCAGCCAAGGTGCAGATCATTCAGGCTGCTGTCCAGGGCTCTGAGAAGCGCCTGGTAGGCCCCTGACACTGTGGACTTGAAGGGGGGAAGCACGTACACGAGTTCTCCACCAATATCCTCCTTGAGATAAGCCTCTGGAAGATGGGACTGGATGAAGGAGGTCACTGCTGAGGTGTCACACTCCTCTATCATGTTCTGAAAAAGGAGGAAAACAGTCTGTGGTCACTGAGAAAGCTGTGAGGTCAAACTTCCTCCTGCAAGATGTAACCCACATCCTGTCCCAGAGCATAATCCAGAAGTGATCTCAGACGAGGTATTCAACACTCCAAGGTAAATATCACAAGCAGATGAAAGTGGGTTTCTGTCCCTTGAAAAGGGACGTGTGGCACTGAGCCCATCTTGGTCCATCCAAGACCTCGCTGGGCTCCCTCTCCCTACAGGGATTGAGGTTGGGCTCAATCAGCTACTCTACACTGGCTTGAGGGTTGTTGGTATACCAGAGAAAAAGCCGGGCCACCAGGGAGCTGCCACCTGAGCTTGGCTGCCAGCACACACACACTCTATTTCCCAAGAAAAACAGGGCTTGCACATGGGTCTTTTTTCATTTTCTCTATCTCTACTGCCAGCAGCTTGGAAAAGGAACCGATCTCTCATGGTATCTGCTCATTATTCTGTGTGCTGGGCCTACCAACAGCACTGTAATGAACACCATCAGGAGCAAAGTTCCTCACTCCTTGCAAGCAGAACACTTTGCCTCAGGCCAGACAGTGTGGATGGACTCCTTCCATCTGCTTTATTCCTCTGAACTCCAGAGTTCACACTCTACATCCAGCCTTGTCTTGGAGACCCTGTGTTTTTTTCAACAAAGCAGAGCACTGACATTCTTGTTACCAAGGGCAATGGAGGCTGTTCTGGTGGCCTTGCTGGAGAGCATCCCTCTGCTTTGAGAAAAGCAGGGACACATGTCCTGTGGGCATCTCTCACTGAGAAGCAGTGTGTCCACATCCAGATCCTCAACAGCTCTTTGGCACTGCTATCCTTGGATCTGTCACTCAGCTCCTGTCAGTAGAGCTGTAAGTGCCTACATCCCTCAACAAGCCTGGATGGCTTCCTCAGAGACAGAACTCCAGGTCCAGGACCAGCTCAGACACAAACCTTCTTTTTGGTGAGTGTCAGGTGGTATCCATCACCAAATGTCTCCTTGAGGTAGAAAGGTGAACCACAGCATTTGAGCCCTCCATGCTCTAGGAAGGCGATTCGGTCGCTCAGAACTTCGGCTTCATCCAAGTGATGTGTTGAGAGAATGATGGTTCTGCCTGGAAAACAAAAAGCTGATGTCAGGCACCACAGAATGAACACACGTGGTTACCTGAGACAGGTGAAAGCCTTCCTGAGTGAGGGGACACTGAGTATCAAGTGAAACTCAACTGCATTTTTTGGTAATTATTAGTCATATTGGATGAAATGCATCAGCAGAGAGAAGCTGAAAGTTACTGTATTGTAAAGTGCGTGTCATGGTGAAGTTACTTTTCAAATGACACTGAATTTACAGAAACCAATGAGGATGCACCCTCCAGACCTGCAAAATCCCAGTCTCCCACAGTTCTTTCTCTGTGCCCTCCAAAACCCACAGTTCAAAGCCACTGATTGCTTATTTAGAAAAGCGACACAAACTCCCCCTTGCCACTGGGCAGCATCTCATTTAGTCACGGTACCTTTTTTATTCTTGGAGATAATTTCCCAAATACTCCTCCGGGAGCACGGATCCACCCCTGTGGTTGGTTCATCAAGTATCACCACCCTTGATCCACCCAGGAGAGCAATGGCTATGGATAACTTCCTCTTCATCCCCCCGGACAGGGTGCCAGCCAGCTTGTGACGGTGGCTGTACAGCCCAGTCTCCTTCAAGGTCCTTGAAAACAAAGGCAAAACAATCCTGAAAAGTTGTCCTTCAGGCATCTTTTAAAATCAGGAAGTCTGAAAATACCCAAAAAACCCCATAACTGCAAATGAAAAACTGCTCAAGTATGGACTGCTCTACTGAGTGATCACAGAGCAGGGAGACGAGTCACTCTGTAGCTCAGTCATCGGGATTTTAATTTAAAACATTTTTTAGGATGTTTTCAAAGTTTTCATCTGACAAGTCAAGGTTAAAGGCTCTACCCCATCAACTGAGACATCAAGATCCAAACTCCCTGGGATGTTCTGGCTGCTTCACTTCTCTGCAGAACCAATAAAGCCAATATCACCTTTCTGACTGCTTGATTACATCTTTTTCCGAGGAAAACTGTAAAGCAGCAAGGACTCGACCCTTAGCCCTATAAATTCATCTCCAAAGAATTACCACAGAAGCTTGTAAACCTCCTGGAGAAGAGACACTGTTTTCTTACAGCCACAGGTATCAATATATTCCTGTAGTCAGACCAAGGTATCATTTGAACCTTAAACTGGATCTGCAACTCTCCTCAAATCCATTAATTTGTGCTTTGCAGTGACACTGGCACTACCACAGGATAATTTCTCTCTCCTCTCCAAGCCTGCTGTTTTTATACCTCTTTACTTCTTGGTAGAGCTCCTCTTTACTGCAGTGAGGGACTTTGATGTACCCGTAGAGCAGCAGGTGTTCCTTCGTGGTGAGGTAGTTAAAGAGCACGTTGTGCTGCATACACACCCCCATGTTCTTCCTGATGACCTCCTGGTCAGTCCTGATGTCTTTGCCATACACAAAGATAGTACCTGATGACGTAGGGAACAATCCAGTCAAAATAGATCTGAAGGAAAAACAAATAGAGGGATGTTAGAAAAAAAAAGAAAACCATAGGTAATTTTTTTCACGTGGTCCTGTACCTGTCATCACTTTCAAGGTTTCCTTGTATCACCATCCCATTCCTTCCAGCCAGAGGCCACTGCCCACCATGTCTCCTGCTGCCTGACCATAATCTGGCAGTGTGGTGGCCCATTAACATCCATGGACATCCCTGTATCCTTCTGTGGGAATGTGAAGGCAAGCACCAAGCTCACCCACTGAACCTTGGCTACTTCTCACTGGTGTCTTCTTCAGCCTTCCTCTCCCTACTCAGACCACTGCACATTCCATGCACCAATACTCACGAATGCCCTCGACTTCCAGTGTAATTACTGGGAATTCACATAATGCAGTTACACTCCATTCTTTGAGGTTTGCCTGCAGTACCCAGACAGCCTTATATTGTAACCACAACTGAGACTGAAACCCACCTCTTCATTTACTAACCACATCAGAGATGTGCCATCACTAATGCCATTAACTGCCATTACTAATAAGAAATGAGAGAGGACTTCCAGACAAGACACCTCACAGTGGGCAGCACTTTCATCTAGTTCAACCAAATAATTACCCACTGAGAAGTGGCCAACAGACCTGAGTCCAACACCCTCTGCTCAGAATAACTACTTGCACATTACAGCTCACTTTTGGAGCTGTCCTGGAGGGGCTTCAGGAATAAGATGCATTTCAGACTGCCCTTCACCTTCCCAGAGCTTCTCTCTCTCCTGGGACTTTTAACCATCATTAAAAAGCAGTAACTTGTGACCTTACTCAGGATTTGAAGTCTGCACTAAGTTTCAAGAAGGTTTTCTACTTTTCTGCATATCACCTTTGCATACACTTTGCAAACAGAATATGAGATGAATTGATAATAAGCTGAGATGAAGCACACATCTGTCTTACTGGGTTTTGGCTCTTCTGAGGCTTCTATTTATCAGCTTAATGTTGCTTTCAGAGATATGCACATATATATCAGTGGAGAAATCAAGTTCTACAGGTCTGTTTTAGTGCTGTTATCTAACAAGTCAAATAATAATTTATAAACAGCAAGACTGAAAGGCCAATGCATTAATCCCCTGCCACTCCAGCACAGCCAACAGATGAGCCTCTATAGCCAAAGTGTATCTTTATTAAGTTTTCTTGCTAGTCTCACTTCAGCTTTGGTATGTGCACAAGCTACCCACAGCTTCCAGAACAGCCTAACCCCAGGCACCAAAGTGCCATGGAACAAAACACCTGAGTAGTTGCTGTGCTGGGTATTACAGGTATTTCACCAGATTAAAAAGCATGTCCATAAGCAGCAAAGAACCTTTTAGAACCTAAAGAATTCAAACAGATACAGGAACTCCTGAAGTCATCCATGAGCCAGATAAAACTACATGAGAGATTTGGCCTAATACAGTAACTTTCTCAGTCTCCCACCACTGCCCAGCCCCACTTGCTCTCTCCTTCACCCAATCACACCCCGCAGTATAAAAAAGAGCCGCTTAAAGGATACGCACATGGTTGTAGTTTTCCCAGCTCCATTGTGTCCCAGCAGGGAAGTGATATTCCCCTCATAGAAGTTGAGGCTGAGGTTGTCCACTGCAGCTTTGGATCCATAAACTTTAGTAATGCCATGGAGGGAGACTCCCAAGGGGAGATCAGTGGGCTCTGGTTCCAGGTGAGGGTGGGGAGCACCTTTGACATAGAAGAGAAGGGGCAGAGGACAGTTACTGCGCTGCAGCAGCTGTTTGCACTACTTTTCTCACTTCAGAGATAAGCAGGGCTTTTAAAACCAAAATACAGCCAAGGCAGGTGCCTTTCATCCAGGAACATTGAGAACATGTCACCGGATCTGTATCATTTTGAGCTCTCCGGGATTTCTCCTTTTTACTTCTGCAGCTTCTAATCATTCCTGACAATAGGCATTAATCACCTCTGAAAAGGTCTCATATCTAGGTGTTTCAGAGCACCTAATTTAATTTACACTAAGCAAGCACAAAAAATTAGAGGACATACAGCAAAACTGCTGAGTTGTTTTCAGTTAGGTATAACCAGCAAGCTTTTCTGTGTGAGCTCACAATATTTTACAGGCTAAACATTTAAAGAGATGAACAAAGAAGCACACGTCCCATTTGCCAAGTGGAAACCCCTATTTGCTCGCACAAACAAAAGTGCATTTCTACACAGAGTGTTGTAGACAGAGATATGCAGGTAAGGTAACTGCCTAAATACAACATACATGAACATGCAAGGGACAAGCAGTACTGGATCTCCACAACAAATAGGAAGAAAAAAAAAATAAAAATATAAAGCCAAATCTCCATTCATGTAAGTAGCAGCTTCCAATTTTTCCTGTGCTACAAAATAAGGATCAACAGATAAACGTGTTTTCTGAGTATGGTGCCCCCTTAGAAATTTGGCTTTGTTTACCTAAAATATAAGTTATTATTGCTACCCCATGTACTATCCACATACATATCTTATTGTTGAGGGTGACTTCTTTCTTTAACATCAGCTTGGAGAAGAGAAGGCCTCTTTGTTTCTCATTCCAGAAGGGGAGGTAACGGTTGTATTCGATCCAGTAAGATGGAAGCAATGGGAAATACCAGGGAGCAGCCGTGCCATATCTACCTGCAGGAAGAGGAGTCTCATCCAGGTGTCTGTTCCCCAGGAAGTATCACTATTTGGGGTACACTCAAAATAGTCAAAATGAACTTCACAGAGATCTCTCCCTTCTTGATGTGCTCATGTGCTACTGAGACTTGATAGAGAGTTTGCCTGATTGGCACAATAGGGAGCACTCCCTAATTTGTTATTCTGAGTAACTCCATAGCTGGAGGGCAGGAGTACTTTACATTTTCCACTGGGAAGATTTCCGTATTCCAGTGGACTGCTTCATTAGGTGGGGAAGAAAAGCAGAAGACAAATGTACTGGCTCTTGCCCAAGGCAGGAATTACTTTTTGAAATCAAATGATGTAAGTAACACAACGCAAAATCACTCAGCTGACAAATGCAGGCCAATGTGCTCTGTTCTCATTCTCACCCACCAGACTGCAAATGCATCCCCCTGGGTCCTTGGCTTCAGCTTCTTCAGGAGAGCCACCTACCCATGTGATAAGCTGAGGAACCCAAATTCTCCCCTGCTCTGCTCTGTCTCGGTGTCATTAACAGCTCAGACATCCACTAAGTCGTGCTCTCTTTGATCTAGAACAGAGGTATCCTGTGTGTGCAGACTGTCTCATTGCCTGAACCACTGAATCAGCCACTGCTGTGTGTGCATTGTTTTCCAAAAGAGATGGTACAGCACCACCCTCAATGCTTTTTATCCTTACCTGGGAAAACATTCCTTATATACCACCCCAGGATGAAGTAAATGAAGGAGTCTATCAGAATGAGCCAGCACATCCAGCCAAAGGAAGTGTTGTCTCCAATCATGGGGGACTTATACATATTGTCCCACTGCAGACCTGCAAAAAGGAATTGGGAAATACAGTCAGAATCCATGTTAGCCAATGAAATGTCACAACCAGGGGAGCTCAAGGCCTATTTTTGTCAACAATAAACATACCTATGCCCTGTGCCTCGTAGCGAGCAATGTATTGACTTGCATAACTGAAGGCAGTTGGGGACAACAGGCTCTGGGGAATAAACAAAATGGAAAACAAAGAACTTATGAATTATTCTCAAAGACAAGTCAAGTCAGTTAATCAATCAGGTCCCCCATTGGCCAGGAAAATGAGTAGAGTTTGCTTTCCAACAGTCACAAAGAGCACTGGACCAGGCTTATGATAAGAAGTACTACTGGTGACAGGCTGTAATGTCTCTTTACAGCCTGACTGTCTTTTGCTTCCACACTCAGGACCCAACTTCTTCCCTCATGCAGGGCTTTATTTTAGGTTTTTGCAATAGACCACTGCTTGAGAATTACCTTATGATGCCATGTGGTTAATTATTCTACCACTCGCATTGGTAGATGTCCTTTCCTGAATTTGGTGACTCAGAGAAAACAAGTCTAACTTCTGGAACCCAACACCTACCTATACTGACCCTTGGCAAGAAACAAGGCTTTACATCTACTTCCATGGCTTGGAATGTTATGGAACAGCAGAACTTACCAGGAGGCTCTTCACAGAGAAGTTCAAGTGATTCTCGATGACGAGCAGCACGATGAAGGGGAAGAAGGTGAGGATGTACACGAGGCTGCCCACCAAGGCTGCTATGTTGGTGTTGTTGAAGAAAACACTGATGAAGTAGCTCATGGCTATGATGGACAGGCTGTAGTCCATGAGGTACAGGAACAAGAGCATTGTGTTTGTTTTGGGAAGGATGTCACCCACTTTTAGAACAATAATGAGGAAGGTGACAGTGATCAGAAGGAAGATGGCACACTCCACGAACCAAGCGATGAAATGGCTGCTGGCATTAACACCCATCATCTTCATGTACTACAGAGAGAAAGGGGGGAAAAACAACCACAAAAGACATTTGGGAGAAATTAAGAGATCTTTCTGCTGACATTGAATGATTTGCTTTTTCAGCTCCTGGACAGGTCATGCAACCAGACCATGCTCTTTCCCACTGTGCCATCCCCTGTGTTTTTGTCCAGGGAGAAACCACACACTCCTGGAATTCCCAAGGTTTGCAAAGCAGTCTATTGCAAAAGAACGGCATCTGCAAGATAGCATCTGCAAGTATCAACTGTCACAGCTCACAAGCTCCAAAGCAGCTTCTGGCCTTAGATTTGTAACTTTTCTAAAGCATTTTGGTTATTTTTTTTAAATTTTCCTAATTGGTCCAGTGACTTGAGTCTAAAAGCTCTCACCAAACCATTTCTCACACAACCCCAATTCAACAAATAATAGCTGAATTACCATGGTTACAAGGAAGCAATATTAATTTATTAAATTAGCTGATGATCAAGTCCCCAAGACTTGCATAAAACTGTAAATTTATATTGATAAATCCAAAAGAAACTACAGATGGTGGTGTCTTCTTGTAGATTATTACACAGCTAAAAAGATGACTGACACCCTGGTCCTTAGAGACAGGAAAAACAGTTCCCTAAATTAGAGTAAGGGGCTGCCAGGGAGCCCCTGGGATTCACTCATTTTCCATCTCACCACAGGTCACACACAGAGTGCCCTTTTTTGGAAATGTTTTTGGTGAATCAGTATGTGTTTCCATGGTGTCAGATAAAACTCAAATCTGCTCAAGCTTTTGTTGCTTGCTGAAGCTTAGTTTTACTAAAGTTCTCTGTTGTTCATCTCTGTTGACAGTGATCACACTGAAAACCTGAGTTCATTTAATAAATTCCCTACACCTCAATGTCAATTCTTTTCCAATAGGCAACCTGCAGAACTTCATTTCAGAGGAGCTGATGTAATATGTAGCACCTTCTGAAATATTAAGTATAATAACTTCAAGGATAGGAAATAAGTCACTTTTCATGTCTTTGTCCCCAGTAGGTATGACTCAAAGTCAATTTTTAGAGAGCTTTAAATCTTCAGAAAACTCGTAATTTTGTGAGGTGCCCAAGTTTCCACTGTTCAGAACTGCAAAGCAATATTCCCTCCACTTGAAGGGAGTTTCTGTGGCTTTGAGCTTGGTTACAATGTCAGAATTCAAACGTTGCAGGTCAAACAATAGGTATCTGGAATATTTTCCTTAATGCTTGCTTTGCTCCATTTAATACTGAACATGAGACACAGTAGCCACTAATGAGGAAAATCTGTTTATAATTTTGCACGCCCCAGAAAGTTTCACTGTACCTCATAAAGCCTCAGATCTTTCTCTTGAACAAGTGTTTTAACAAAATCAGCTATAAACAGCACCCAGGCAGCCATCAGAGCAAATGGAAGAGAGTAGGTCACGCTGGTTAAGAACCTGTAAAAGGCAAATGCAGACTTTAGCTGAATACCAAATGTTCTGGGGATTAAGGCTTTATGCAGAATATATTTTTCAGAACAATACTTTGGCACAGGAAAAGACATGCTTAGATTTCAAAACATGGAGTAAAATTAATAATTGCCAAAAAAAAAAAAAAAGACTCCTTTGCTATTGCACTGGATTTTTCATGAATCCCCTGACTGCTCAAAACCTTTTTTCTTTTTACGTTTTTTTTGAATTACAGAGGGATTTCCTGATGCAGTCTGGAAGTTTAGCTCAGCAGCACCACTGGCAGGAGCAGGAAGAGCCCTGGGCAGTGGCATCTCCTGCCTCTCTGATGGGCTGTATCCCATTTGGAAGGATCACAGCAACCAGCCCTAACTCCCAGTTCTATGCAGAGATATAATGGCCAAATGTTGCTTTCAGGCCATATTTCCTGGTATTTCCCTTCAAAGTGTCTGTTCTACTATCCCAAAGAACAGGTATTGAGAATCCAGGTCGCATTTCTTGGCTTCTCACTTCAATTAAAACCTTCTTCCAGTGCCAATTGCATGCTGAAAAAAAAAAAGACAACAATGGCCAACATTAAATTTGTCTTTTTGTGATGGAAAGCAAGGTTTTATAGCAGGAGATTCTCTTCATTGCAATTGCAGGGCTTATGCTTTCCTCCGTGATTTCTAAACCTGGTTTAAAAAACACAATCAGTGTAATTCCTGGAAAAAGCTTGATGTACAATAACAGTAGAAAATTAACACTACATTTGTTTTTAATTTTTTTTTTACCTGTAAAGCTGAAAATCTCCTATGAACCAGTGCTTCCAGAAATGCTTCCATGCCAATGAAGCCTTATTTTTAAAGAACCATGAAAAGGTATTTCAGTAGCTCTACTGGCTCTTTGTTGTTTGGGTTTCATTTTTTGCTACCACCTTGTGCATGATCTCTAGTTATTAAAAATTCAGCATTTCCCAACACCTTCTGTGCACTGGTATATTTATATTCCCTCCTTTTCCCTACAGGATGGCAACTGTGCAACAACAATTGATAAGCAGGCATTTTATGATGACTTCTACTGGATGCAAATCCAAAGCCTTTAGGTATTTTAATAATTCAGCAAACTCATGTCCCTCTGAACCTGGGGTGGGGAGGGAAACCTGAAGGCAAGAGATTTTCCCAGCAGCCCAAGAACAAGGAAAAGGAGCAGACAGCACTGTAGTAAGTGCTTCCAGCAGCTAGTTAATCATTGTACAAAACTCTCTCTCAGCAACAATCCAGGTATTTGCTGCAAAACTTGGTTTGGATGCTCCCTGCCTGCACTCGTGGGCACTTTGCTTGTAACTACCGTGAGAAGAGGTTATAGGCCTCCAGCTCTCCTAAGTGACAGCTGGGACAGAAGATTCATGGCTCTGCTATAGCTCCTAAATGGCACCTTAGAGCTCCCAAACAATCTTTTGGCTCATGCAGCTGACATGGAGGCTTTTCAGTAAGCTCTGCTCCTAGATTCAGTCTGTTCTTTTGATCCAAGCACCCACAGCAACCACCCAACCTTCCGATACAACTTGCTGAACATCCTTCAGTGCTCTCTGAGGGACACTGACATCCCTTCCCTGAGTGTTTTCCACTCAGTTTGGCCACCAGCTGTGGTCAGGGTAATAACTCTGAGGCAATGCCATGTTGCCAGCTTTCCCACATAGACCAGAACTGCCTTGCCAGAGGAGCAGGTCCTCAGCTGTGGGAGATTCGCTTCTCTCTACTACATTTGGCAGAGATGCTGTTCATACTGGTTGCAGATCTGGCTCAAGTTGAGGGAAAAGGAAGATGATTCAAAACTTTTTGATCTGCTTCACCATCCAAAACTTATTCTGGTCCCCATGCTGCTGTGTTAACAGGCTCTTAACCCAGGCAACTCAGTGCATCAAAAGCCTCTCTGTCCTCCGTCATTACTGCTGAGATGAATGGTACAATCTCACCTTCCCTCTTATCCTTCTTAAAGCATCTGAGAGCCACCTGATTGAGAGTTACTCAGCATACACTGAACATTACCTAGAATCTCTGGAATGAATAACAAACACCACAGCTGGACAGCAATCTCTAGGAACAAAGCTCATAAACCTAGGGATGCTTTTTTCTCAATAAATCCATTTTCTACATTCTGCTGCATTATCTTCATGTAAACACCTGCAGAACAAGCCAATGTTCGTATTTAACCCAAGTCCTGCCAACTCTCAGTTCCACCATGGGTAGTAAAACAGGGACAGGGAATGTTACCTGCTGTAAAACCTATAGTTACCATGACAATCCAGGTACATAGAGAGCACTGAAAACAAAAGATTAGGCAAACCAAACAGACCATTTACACTAGAGACCAAAATTCCCTCTTCTGTTCAAACCTCTGGGGAAAAAAAGGCCCCACCAACCAAAAAACAAAAACAAAGATCATTTTTATAGGTCAGACAAGATGATCTTACACGAAGCATGAAAAAAGCCACCCAAACTTACATATCCTTGTTGTAGCAGGGGTAAGGCATGGCCTGGACTTGAACTGCGATTTCCTCTGGTTTCTTGCCAGTCTGTAGTTCAATAATGGCCCTTTCAATGCTGTCCTGGATATAAATAAAGGCCCGGCTGTAGATCTGGCTCTGGGAGGTGGAATTGTGCGGGCCCACGGTCCAGATGCGCTCCCGTATCCTGTTGGTGGTTTGTGTGATCCTGCTGCTCATTCGGATCGTGTAGTTGAGCACAGGAGGGAGGTTCAAGGCCCCAGAAACTGAGGATCCAGGGCTGCTACGGCTTGAAGGCAGCTTGAAAATGATACCTTGGAAGAGAAAGGGAAAAGGCTTTCCTTTGGAGTTGACAGCACGGGAACAGTACACACAGATACGTAGGAATTCCTCATTTTTGTAAGCCTTTTCTACATTTCACTTCTTTGCTGCACAAATAATGCTCAGATGGGCTGACACTTGTCATGACTGTGCCCAAAGGAACACCCTATCAATACAGCTCATGTCTCGATGCATATGTAACATAAAAGCCTTAGGAACACAGTGCTGACAATTGTTGATGACCTACACACATATTTTTGGGCCCACACAAATTCCTGCGAAGCTGAGAGGTCTAAGACTATAAAAGCTTTGCACATTCCTGTTTGGAAATTGCATTTATGTACAATTTGACAGACAGGTAATTTTTTGCCTTTAAAATGTCTGTTTGAGTAGAGGCAACATCACAGAAGTTTTTCTCTCCACAATATCTTTCCTGATTATTCCACATATAAAACATATGATGGAATGGAGTGGATGACAAACAGAGAAGAAAACTGCTTTTATGGGAACAGACAAATATTATCAGGGTTTGAAGTTCCAAGAAAAGCAAGTTTCTATCTACTCCTTAGTTATGAAGCATAAAACCAAACAGGTCACAGGAATTATAAGTAAATCCTAATTGAGGAGATATTGGCCATTGTTTAAAAATTAAGATATATTTGTATTATTCATACTAATGTAAGTTCCTATTCCCTGTTCCCTCCACTGCTCTCTGCAGTCTGATCTGAAGGTGCAATCCAATCCCACAATGTGAAAAGTGTGCCTGAGAACACCCAATATAACATTATGGTACTTGGCTGGAATATCTCAAGCACTTTATGACTTCTTAATAAATTGAACTGTCTCATATTTGGACTTGATGATCTTAAAGGTCTTTTCCAACCTCAACGATTCTATATCTTTCTCAATTAAAGCATCTTTTCCCAAGAAACCTTGAAATAAATTAGTTGCATGAACATCTCCTTAGGATAGTGGAATTTTGTTCAAGCTGAGAATTAACAAAGAGAAGTCACCAGTTGACCAAGCAGAGGTGTAAGAGAAGAGGAAGTATAAAAAAGGAGAGAGTAAAACACCCCATAAGGAGGTCGCAGGGTGCAGGCCCCACACACAGTGGCTCAAAATCAATTGCTGTGCAGTGGGAGCTGTGACCATAACAGTTTGTGGTGAAAAACCAGATTTCTTAAGCTGCACTCCCACCCTCTATCAGGCTAAAATTAATTTACAGGGGGATTTGAGGCTGTCACATACTTGCAAATAGCTCGTTCTTCAGAAAGAGCTTCTTAGCCATCATTTCCATTTCCTCCAAGTCCTTGACTGCCTGAACACGATTAAACGAGACGCAGGAGGACACGTTTACAGCAAGGGTAGCAAGAGTGTTCAGCTGATCAACAATGTCACTGTTGTTCTGTAATTCCAGCCGAATATCATCTGGAAAAAAACCCCACAGACAAAACCATCAGCATCACTACAATAGCAAAAAATCCATCACACCATTCCACCCTTTACACTAACGACACCAGAAAGGAAGAATAAACTCCCCATCACAGTAAACATTAAGTGTAAAATACATTTCTTCACTCAGCAGTGCAATGAAGGCATGTTGTTGACCCAGTTTTTATGTTAATCATTTGTAATATGCTCGTGAGTTTGGCTTTGGGAGGATGCCAGGAGTGGGATGTGACAGCCATCCCAAATCACAAGTCCCTCCTAAGCTGCACACGATGCTCACCATTCCTTCCACACCTTGTGGCTCTGGGTGTAATCACCTTGCCTGTCGAGCTGCTGTGTCTCAGGGGAGCACAAGCCCACCAAGGCAGAGCTGTGTGTGCTGTGCTGATGTGTGGACTGAGCCTGATAATGCAGTTAATGAAGACACTGCTGTTTGCTGGAAGGTTCCAAAGGTGACTGCATAATGCAGGGGACTAATAGGTCCTGCTGCCGGCACCACAGCTTTTGGGGAGTTAAGACAGGAATTGTTACTCCTGGAATAACGCAGGGGTCATCATGAACAGGATGTAAATGCCCTTCTGACTGCAAGAGACCATAGCCACTCTTGGCTGCTGCTGGTTTCGCTGGCATAGCCCAGATTTATGTTAAGATGTACGGCCACTCATTGAAAGAACAGGTAGGGACAGTAGGACAGGGAGGAAGGGACTGGGATCCCCCTGCTGTGCACTCACAGGGGGTGAGGTATCCACCACCACAGTTAGCTGGTGACTCTCACAGTACACAGTGAACAGGCAAGACCACCAGAGAACAGCAAATTCCAGCATAGCATCTCCTCTGGCTCCATCAGCCTGGGTACCTTGATCTGATCCCTTGCTTTTCTGCTCTGGAGAACTTTTAATCAGAACCTTGTCGCAACGCAAGTGAGCTGTCCACAACATTTCCATCAATCCCGGTAGCTCATTTAGAGTCTTAATTACAGCTAAACAGTGTCCTCCAGTGGCCACACACAGCGGCAGAGTCTCCCATCCCACTCTCCCTTCAACACCCAGGAGAAACATCTCTTCACAAAGCCATGTGCTTTCTAAGAGTCTTTTCCCACAGACCACAAGATTCCTGGATCAGGGCTGAGATTGCCTTGCACTAGAGCATCCAACACTGGCCACAGAAGAACAGCACTGTGGGATGGCTGCAGTTTGGTGCCTCTGGAGCTCCCAGACCTGAAGTACAAGTAAGAAAGAGGGCAGCACATATGAACACACACTTACCCAGTTTGTTTATTTGACTCAGCAATTCAGCTGCATCCAAATCCACCATCATCTTGATAAAAACCTGCACAAAGGGATTCTGCAGAGTATTCTATCAACAAGAAAAAAGAAAAGAAAAAGCATCAGTTTGACCAGAAGCCTCTTGAGCTTATTCAGTGTATTTCTAAAATGTAGCAGACTCAGCTGACTTTGCTGAGCATTTGTACAACCCCCTCCTACTCCTTTCCTGACCTTCCATATTTCACTCAGTGTATCAGGATAGGGAAATGCCAGCAATGAAAATGTCATTCAGAGCTCTTTGAGTTGAAGTTAGTGCTTCTGGGAGTCAAGAGAGGACATCTACTGAGTCTCCCCCAGGTACTAGAGTCCCATGAAAAAAACTATCGATAATCTAAGTTATTCCAGAAGTTCAGTAAACCTCCCTTGTGTGTATTTTAAGTCCTGTGAACACAGCCAGAGCTTGGAGATCAGCACAGATTTTTGTTTGCCTACATATTTCATTATTTCACCAATGAGTGCAATGAGCAGAAGATATTTAATTCCACTCTGGATTTTTCTCTTGGTGCCATGGAAATTAGAATGAATTCCAGCCCCTGAAATTAACTTCTTAGGCTTTAGGTTTCCAGGGCTCTCATTTTCTTAGTTTGTAAGAAAAGGAGACAATTTTTGCTACAGAATGGGCAACAAGTGTGTGTAGCATTACAGTCTACTGCTTTTGGTATCCAAGCAAGGCTAGGCTCCTTAGGAGGGGAAAAAGAAATTTTATTTACATTCACTGAGGTACAAAACATCTCCCAGCTCTTATGTGTGTACCCAGAGCAACATGCTTATTATAGATACTGTTTCATTTTGTGAAAAAGTCATTTCTTGCCTGGTCTTGGCTGGCTGGATCACTCCATCAAGCAGAAAGTTAATTTACAAACTGAAGAGCATTCCCTGCTCATCTGAGCCCTCCAGCCGGCCCCAGCATGGCCAGTGTCAGGGAGCATATTACAAACAGATCATTTGAGACAGAGGATGTGCATGGCAAGGTGAGTCAGGAGTGTTTCTGTTAAGGGAACAGGCAGGCACAGGCACTGGGAAGTCCAGGACAGAAGCCTGAGAAGGGCCTCCCCACGTGACTTCAGATGTCTACGGAACTGCAGTTCATTTCAGTGAGTAAATCCATCCTCCCAGTTCCCTCCTGGCTAGAGAGATAGGTGAGGTAGGATCTCATACCTTGATCATTGGAACTGTCTGGTTTAACTTAGCCAGGGAATTAATGATGACAGGAGACTTGTCCAGCCACTCTTGGGACTTCAGGGCTAGATCAGCCATCTGCTCCAGGGTTGCATTAGACTATAAAAGAAGCCCACAATATAAAGGATTGATTTATTCGTTATCTTACGGATTTTAATCAATAAATATATCAGTAAAGCAGCTGAGACCAAATTTGGTTTCCTCAGGATTTTTCTTACCATCCCATCCCTCTTTGGCAGAATGACCCTTAATGCACTGAATTTGATGCAAGTACTTAAAATACGGCCCTAAAAGTGCCATTTAGGGCATGTCTTGGATATCAGCTTTCCTTTTACCACCGGTCTGCTTGTGAACAAGCACTGAACAAGCATTTGTCTTGGGAGACATATTCTCTTACTGGCTGAAAATATGGGGGTGAAACTCCCTAAACTGGAGGCCTTATAAAAATCATATTATAAATATTATACCAACACCAATTTTCTGAAGGTAAGATTCATTCCAAGACAAAAGGTGAATCATATATCAGCAAGGAAACTAGGAAAAGAAAGTTGGATTAATACACCAAACAGTGAGAAAGCAGGCCTGAGCTTCTCAGAGAAACAAGCCTGCAACAGATGAATTACAACCCTTTGGAGTGGGTGTACCCTGATGTCCTGGAACAGAGCCGTACCTTCCTCATGATTGCTCGAGTTTCTGGGGTATCTGGTGTAAAAAGGATCTTCCCAAGCACCATTGGTTTTAAAAAAGACCAAATTAAAGCTCCAGTCGGGGTCTTGACCAGGTCCAGGTAAAAGGATAAGCAAAATGGTGCTGCAAGGGGAGAAAAGCAAACAAATTGCACAGAGAACAAATAGACCAGACATAAGAAAGCTACCAGTGTATTTTTCCCCATCTACCCAGTTTGTTGCTGTGTCCAGAGAATGACTTCAGGGCCCTCCTTCACTGACTGATCTAATGCATCTTGACAAAAGCAATCCACCCCCAAGATCTCCCGTTGCTGAACTCAAGACAAGAGTCTCACTGTTCAAGCCAAGATTATCTGCTCGAAGGTTAAATGGAGTTTTGTGAACTCAGAGGAGCTAATAATGTCACTACAGTCAGAAAAACTACACATCAAGAAAAAGCAGTGACCTGCCGAGCCCTAAGACCAGATCATCAACAAATGGGAGACAGTGCAGTGTCAAGCACTGCTCTGCTGCACAGGCAGTTTTCCTTTGAACATTTATGGAAATAAAGCTCCAATAATTAGGGCAGTGCAGATCTTCAGCTAGCATAAATAATGAGCGCTTGCAGCCCTCGGAGACATACAGGGGAACAGCTCAGCACTACATCTCTCTGGAAATAGCAGAGAAATGGTTTTGCCATAGGGAAAAGCCAGACTTACTGGAGTCTTGAGGAATCCCATATTTCCTCATCAGCTTTTGGACATAGACATCCTCTGCGTAAGAACTGTTGCTTATGGGGTCTCCAAAACCTGGAAGCAAGGACTCAAAGAACAGGGGTGTGATCTCCTGGTTGCAGAGGACTTTTGACATGGACTTAAATGTGCCACGTGTTATCCTAAAGGTGGCTGGTTTAAATAATGCCTGCAGAAAAGACAAAATGCAAATAAATCCTGCATGCTGAAAGGATCTCATTCTGAGAGAAAAGAGAAATAACAGAGTGAGAAGGCAAGGATTGATCATGTTTACACTGCTTTCTTAGGATAAGTTTGCCTCTACAAAAAACTGAACTTTCAACAGAAATAATGCATTTTTTTGCTAACCTCTGCTATGACAGTGGTGGCAAATTCATTTCCAGGTGTGAGAGCCAATGTGGGAAGCGCCTACAATGTGTGTAGAGTAATTCCCTATTATTGACACAGACAGGCCCCGGGTTACAACACAGAATTTGTCACACAGATGTGCACATTCCCTAACCCCACCTAGTCCATGAATGCACGTGGCTCTACAATGTGCAGGCAAAGTGATGACCAGGAGTGATTCCTGTGATCTGTGTTCTCATTGACTGTGCATTTGAGAGGGACTGGGCATGGTGCTGGATGAAGGTAGAGCATCCTGAAGTTACTGCAGCCGTAAGAGCAGTGTGTTTGTACTGAATCTTTCGGGCAGACTCAAGGCTTTGGGTGTGATCTAACGCACAACAAAGCCAGAGCAATTCTTTGCTGTTAACTTACTGGTTTTGCCTTTACTGGGCAGTTCCCTAGCTGTTTTCAGCAGTTGACCCTTCTAGTATTTTGCTGGAAGTCCTCCCTCCTTCAAGACAGTTGTTCATCCCCTGTATTTTAGCTCCAAGTGTCCCTCCCCCAGCATGTGTTCCTTGGGCTCCAAATCAAAGCTTTCCCAGGAAGGCAGCATATCATCACAGAATGATTTGGGTTTGAAGGGACCTTAAAGATCACCTAGTTCCACCTTCCTGCCATTGTCAGGGACACCTTCCACTTAGACCAGGCTGTTCAATACACCATCCAAGCTGGCCTTGAACACTGCCAGGGATAAGTTTGATAGAGATTTTTAATGTGGTTTAATGTGGCTTCTAGGGTAGGAAGTTACTGTGGAAACTGTTCCGGTGGTGTTTTGCCTCCGAAGCACATGCAGACTGAACATACCTTAGTCAGTGGCATTTTCCTAGACTGCCGGAGCTTTTTCAGGGAATGAATAGCTTGTAGCAATGGATCAACACCAGATTCAACCTGGTGTCTGAAGTATTTCATTTTTGTCAGAAGGCCTAACATCTTGTCCATGGGTTGCTGAAGTTCCTTAGGGAAAAACATCTACAAGAGGCAGGAAGGAAATCAGTTATGATTAGCAGGAATCTGTGTGCACATGCATGTACAGTCCTATATTGTGTTAATTCAAAGACAAGGAGTGTGGGATTTTTAAAACTGTTAGGAGGCTTACAGGGTGGATGTCCCATGGGAAATGAATGGGATTTGTATTCCTAAATCCCTAAGTCCTTTCGCAAACCACTCCCCTGAATATTACATAATCTGAACAGTGCACATTTCCAAACACCTACAGTTGGGAAATGTGTGTCAGCTACTGGCTGGGATACAATCAGGTCTCTAAGTGGTAGCATTTCACACAGCATAGGTGCCAAACACTACGAGTAACTTTTGACCTGAGCCCAAATTCATCGGCATTCTCGTTTAATAAGCATTTTTAAATATGCACTCATTTCTCCGTGGATGTTCTCTTGCATGCTGTTTCTACAGCTGTGTCTGTGGGATATTTGAATCATTTAATAACTTAGTAGTTCCAAATAGATAGGAAAAAAGATATTCTACAGGACTTTTTCCAGGGCTTTCCTTTTCAAGGAATAAAAATATTTAGCCCAGTGTCTTATTTCTGGGTCAGTTGGGAATGTTCAAGAGGTTGTCACAGCACATAAATGATACTAGCAGATAGGGAGGCATTTAGAGTAGGTCCAGTGCCTTTAAATGAGGTTTGCTGGTTTACACCAGCTGGGATTCTCATTTATATCCACACTGTCACAGCATGGATATGCAATAAAAATTACTGCATGAGCAAAGCCTGATCTTTGGCTTGTGTAAATCCTCATAGCTTCTGGCCACTGCAATGATATTTTATGACCTTTCAGCCACTGCATGCAGCAAAGACTACAGAAATCACTCCACAAAGCCAGCACTAACCTTGTACAAGAAATTGTAAACGTCTAAGTGTCGTAACAGGGTGACCCCCAGGATGTATGTCCCACGAGTCCTCTCTGAGAGAGAGAGTTTGCACAGCTCCTCTGCCACCGTTCGCAGCTGCGGGTCAGCAGGACGGACACTACAGGACTCCAGCTGGAGGAGCTGAGAAATGAACTGTGTTTGCATAGAGGGAAAATGGATTTGTTAGGGGTGGACTGCACGCTCCACTGTGCATGGATTAATCTTGCCCTGCTGTTGTTCTTTCCACAGTGTCATATTTCAACCCCGAGAACCAGGAAATGCCTACCCATTACTCCCTCTCCCACGGACAAATCCTAAGGATTGTGTTTTACTACCCAGCTTGCACAGTAGTAAAAGCTTCTGTGGCTTCAATTTCTTATTGACTGATGCATGTGAAGTTTGGAAAAGAGCTCGCTCTGGGGCTCAGTCCAGAGAAGATGGCTGGGAAGGAAAAGCATCTGGAGCTCTGCTTGCACAGGAGGCTGAGGAAGGCAAGCTCATCTCTCATTCTGCGAGGCTATTTTTGGACCCCGAGTGCTCCCATGAGATGTGGTTACAAGTGTCTTTTCCATCTGGACTGCGACAACTTCTGAGCACCAGGACCCCACCGAACGCCCCGCCCAGCCCTCATTAGTCTGTCCCAGTGAACCATATCCTGCCCTGGATCAGTCATCCCTCCCCAGCCAGGGCCTGGCTGTGCACCAGCCACTGGTGACAGCCAGAGGGACCATATGGCTCCTTGTCCCCAGCGGATGGACTGACATCAGTGACTGCTCTGACTGCATTCCTGGTGGTGATTCCGACCCATAATGTGCTCTGCTGTCTATCCCTGCAGGATCACCTTCTCCTCTCTGTGCTGTCACACATGCAGTGATCTGCTCAGCTGCATTCACTAACTAATTCTGGTGTTAATGGCCTGAGAAGCAGAAAGCAACAAGATCTCCCAACAGGATGACAGCAAACTTACCTGACTGCTGTTTTCCGGGAGAGATGTTTCCAGAAGAGCATCAATACTGGCTGCAGACATTTCTGTTGTGTTTTTGAGATCCTCCTTGAGCTGGTCCACATTTTTAAACACATCTCTTAACTTTTCTGTAAAGAACAATCAAAGAACAATTGATGTAACAGCTTTCTCCAGACACGCAGCAATCTCAAGCACACAGAGAGGACTTCAGGTGAAGTATGGAAGTGTGGTACCCCAGATAAAGGATCCCAAGGGGCATGGGGCATGGGACATGGGGCATGGTTATTTCATTAATATCACTTCCTCCTGGCAGCTAGGCAATTCTTGGGGCTTACAGCAGAAAGTATGCTACCAGTGATGGTGTACCAACCCTGTAAACACAGAAAGGTACCTTGCTTGCTAGAGTTTGTTAAACTCTCAGTGATGTTCAACATGGAATTCAAAGTAGCCATATACTGAGCAATCTCTTTAAAGAAAGCAATTTCTGGTACATTTTCTTGAAGCCTATATTGGGGAAAAAGAAAAACAACAAACAAAACTGAGAACACGAAAAGAAGGCAAGAAGTCGTTTCCTAAACAGAATATTAAAGCAGTCTAACTCTGGGGAAGAGACTCACCAAGTCAGCTGTGTCTGGATGTTTGTGGCATCCCCAATGAGCACATTCTGAAACTCTTGGGAGATTCTCCTGTGATTCAGGACATCGGTCACCACCTGAGCGCTCAGCTCCACAGTGCGGAGGAGCTGCTCGTGGGATTGGCCTCGCTCACACAGCTCTGCAAAGCCGCCCTTGGGGAGGTGACAGAGCTGCTGGACTGACTGAAAGCTCTCGTAGTCACACAGAAGGGTTGTCAGATCCCGCAGGCGAGAGATCTTCAAAGGAGGTTTTGACAAAAGAAGACAAATGCACAAACACCAGTTAGAGGACAGAATTGTAAATGGCAAGTTTTAAAGAGTCCAGCTGACCCTTTCTGTTTCTCCTTAGGATTAAGATTTTAATATGTGTATTTTTAGGCTAATTCAAAAGGTCTTCAATAGGAGAGTTCATAGCAATTGTTCCTACATGAGTTTGTAGCAGACCTGGCTGGATCTAACAAACCTTGCAAGCCCTAACATATCATTTCCCCCACCCAACACATACACACAGCAATACTCCATTTGGACTTACTCATTTATCAATTAATCTTCCCAGAGACCAAATAAATCTACCCTGCCCAGCAGGTTCAGTCTTTCAGATACCACCTGGTCATCTACTAGAGCACAGCAAAGAGTCTTGGCCACAAGTCAGGACTTCCACATCTGCCAACACAGGTAAAATTATAGTCCTTTGCCTACTCTGCTATTATGGGCTTCCCTCTTGTCTGACTTCATTATTTACATTATCAGGCTCTTATGGGAAGAATTATTTTCAGGTTTATGCCTCTGAGTACCTGTCACACTGAGGCTCATCATATTATTATTACAGATATATTGCACAGCAACAGCATTGTATACTGTTATATTTTTTAAAAGGACTCCTTAATCCCATTTCTCATATGGAGCAATAGACTAAATTGCATGAATGCCACTAGTGCAGTCATGTGTGCACGGGGTAAGAAGCATTTTATTCCAATGAGGCATTGCAAAACCCAAGGCTGCTGAGGGAACTCCATCAGTAAATACTGGTGCTTAATCTCAGAACCCATTCTGGTGTTGTGAGACATGGAGGGCTAAGGGAGCATGTGGGGACTTGACTCCAGCCACGCTGGTGTTGGCACAGCTCCTTAGGCACAGTGGTAACCAAGTTAGTCATGCTTATAACTGCCAATTAGGGATGCACAATTCCCTGATCAGCAGGGCAGAGATATCTAATCCCTACTTGTGCCTTTGGGAACTCCTCCCTACCCACTTCTCAGCTGAAGCAGAGGCATCCCAGAATGATCTCAGCTCTGCAAGGTGCTTCACTAAGTCTCAATGAACTTTAAAACCAGTGGTGCACAGTGCTGCCACTGGCAATCTATGCAGTGCCCATCCTTTTGGGATGGCTGGTGGAAAACAGAGCCATTCTGTCTGACAGGCTAGGAGGACAGGAACACCTCTACCTTCTCTGAAAGACAAGTATACACTCGGTAGCGACTGATACAAGATCAAGTTCCTCAACTCAGTTTACTGGTGACCTTCAAATACAGGCAGAACACAGAGTTTCTGTCCTAGTTTTTATCAGCTGTTCTTTTCAGAAACTTTTTTCCATGTTCTGTTTTTCTAAACCACCATTGCACATTCATGTATCACTGCGGGATGTCCTTCAAGTCAGCACTTTAAGCAGACTCACTTTTAGCTTCAGGAGCTCTGGTATGGATGAGTGTTTCTCAGAGGTATTATTTTGCATAAAAGAGTTCTTTTTCAGATGAGTTTGCTTCAAAAGCCGGGTGATGTTTTCTGTGCAGAGAAAAAAACAATAGTTACTCCAGACAAAAATGCCAGACTTGCAGAAACTTCACAGGTAGGAACATCAGCACTTTTATTCAGAGGCCTACTGAGCATTGCTATTTTCCATCAAATTCACATGGCCAAGAACCTGTGAAATCCCAGAGGAAGGTTTAGGTGGTAATCTGAATTATAATGGATCCAGTCCCAGTAGGTACTTTGTTCCTAGGGAAATCCACCCCACCCTGGTAACAGGATTCTGGCAGTGCCCTTCAGAGCACATGTAGTAGTGCTCTGTGAGCAGATAAAGCCTCAAGTGCTACAATAACTTCATATGATCAATATCTACGTGAAATACCAGGTTAGCTCTCAAAAATAACTGCTGTCATCCAGGTACAAAGAGCTGTGAAGGGAAATAGGTTTCTATTTGTAAGATTTCTTTATCTGAGTGTCAGCAACCTGTCATCACATAGTGAAGAGTAGATGTGCCTTCTGGATAGAGTGGGATAGAAACTTATAATCGCAATGTGACATAACTCAAATAAAAAATGAGTTTGGCTTCCCAAGGTCTCACAGCCCCAGTTAATTACTGGCAGATGAAAACATGCAGCACTGTTCCTTCCCACCACTAGACAAAACAGTCGGAAAAGACAGGAATGACACATTCCAGCTGAGGTCCCACAGCGTTAATTAAATCATGATTACCTGTCAATTCTCTGTCTTCAGCTTCAGCAGCATTTATTAAACACTTCAGGTAAGGGTTAAAGCTGTTATTCACTGTCACCTGCAAGAGGGTGTTTTCAAATTCCAAAAACAGAAATCTGAAAAATAAGACAGGAATTTAAATCAGCTTCTCTTTCAGAAACAAGGTACTTCAGCAAGCAACCTGTCAGCTGTGTAGATGTTGTTCCTTGGCAGTATAAATAAGAATTCCAGATAAAAGCCATCTCTCCTAAGTGGGTACCCTCCCAGTTTTATTTCATCAATTCTTTCTGCTGTTATCTCCCAAAGCTGTCATTCACTCTCAAACCATAGGTATAAGAAAACACACTTGAAATGTTCACTGTGGATGCATGACACAGATGGAATGGCACACCCAGGGGAGACTGAGGATCTAAAATGAGAGAATCATACAACAAAGAAGGGGTTTCCAAAGAGCCTACCACTGGTGGCAAGACTCCTTCAGGACTCTGCTTCCACTGTGAACTGATATGTGCCACCAGAAGATTTTTGGAAGTCTGACTTCTAGCTCTATGTTCAACTCAAGAAGTTTTCTTTTTTTCAATTTAACCCACATTACACCTCATGTCCTAAATTGTGGTGATTGCAGGCTTAGGTTGCTCCATGGAAGAAAATTACATACTTCTCATGCCGGAATGAGAATGGTGGTGACAACTCATAAATGAAATTACAGTACCCAAAAAGCAAACTCACCGTGCGATCAAACCAGTTGGTGACAGAGTATGGTCACTGTGGGACCAAGGCAGGGTCTTGTTGTAGAGGGTTTCTGCCATGACAACGAAGTGATGAGAGATAATGTCAATCACGCTGTCAAAACTAGTTTTGTTGGAGTGAAAAGCTGAGCTGGAACCTATATTGAATTCATTTAGTAGATCAGAGAAGTTCAGCCCCTTGAGAATGTAGAGGCTGGCTTCAGCGATTTCCTGAGCTGATGTCTCGTTGGCAGAGCTGTTTGCCACTGCTCTCAACAACTTTGCAAAGGCAGCTGCTTCAGTTAGATTTGTTTTGGTGTTGAGGAACCTGTCAACTGCATCCCAGATACTTGTGTAATAACTCCATTTGGGGAGGCTGAAGGTGCCGTGGAGTCTCTGCAGCAGGTTGTTCACGTGGAGCTCATCCTGTGCCACACTGAAGAGCATGGACAGGTTATTCCAGCTTCCAGTGGTGTCAGAGACATTTAGGGAGTTCAGCACTGTTTCATTCAGCATGGCTGGAATCAGCAGGCCCAAAAGCTGAGATGGGAGCACATCGTGGACTGGGATGGGGCAGGAGACGTTACTCTGCAGCAGCCTCTCCGTGACAGCAGTCAGAGCTCTCGCCTTCTCCTGCACCCAAGAGTTCTCCGCCTCAGACACAAGGTTTAATTTGGAAAGGAAACTCAAAGAAAAATGCAGAGATTGGCTGATGCACGACAGCTCCTTGGAGAAGCGCTCACTGCTGTTCTTGTAGAGAGCAGCAAACTCTGGAGACAGTTTCAGGTTTCTTACGGCAACCTGGAACATTTTGGCAAAACTGTCACTGTGCGCTGCTCCACCCTCCACGCCCATGGAATCAAAGAGGGGCTTGCAGGGGCTCCTGGCTAAGGACTCCCTTAGAGTGGCATTTTCAAACAGCATCTCAAGTGCTATGTGGAGCACATCTTCAAAAGAGCAGTCCTGGAGGGTCCCATCATCATCGTTGCTGTTCTCAAGGAAAGGACTCAAGGCTGAATGCAAGAACTCCCAAATTTTTGCCTCTAGGGAAGTATTGGGCTGTAGGGAAGACTGGCTGAACTCCTGCAGCAGCAAGTGTGAGAAATCATAGACAATGTCCATTTTTTCTGAAAATGTTTTGTTTGAGTTGGTGTCATGAAAAACTTTCATCCCTGCTCTCCCTATTTCAATCAGTCTCTGGGTGTAGTTACTGTAAGTTTCAAATAATAGGATGATAATTTCAAGCTCACTGATATTATACCGTTTCTGCAAACCTTTTAAAATTGAGATACTCCTTTGCATGGCCTGCAAGTGCAAGGAGATGTTGGTTCCTCTGGAGTGCTCTTCCCCATAAAGCTCAAGCATGGAGGATGCAAAGTTTAGCAGCTGCTTCAGTTCCTCACCGAAGGGAAGACTGGAGTGCTTTTCCATGGCATTGAACTGATTTTGCAGCACATCTCGAAGTGACTGGGGCGTGAGACTGTCTGTACTATTCCAGTTCACAGACTGGAGGCCTTCAGCAATGTGCCAGAAAGCACGCAGCTCATTTCTCTGCCTTACAGGAGGGAAATCCAGGAGTTTCTGCATTAGCTTAGACAAAGAAGAGATCAGCAGATAATGATCACTGGTATTCACCTCTGCCATGACACTAAGAAGCTGCTCAAGGGACAAGAGATGCTCTGCAAAATTTTGAGACATTCCAGGGGCCAACAAGAAGTCAGAAAATAATGATGACACTTTTTCATCTGTGCTGAGGTAATTTTCAGTGTCTTCAAACGAGATTGCATCAAGTGCAATCATTTTGATAACCTCCCATGTATCCTCTGTATTAAAATGAGTCCTGTTTGAAATTATCTCATTCCAAATCACTGCAGCCATAGTCAGAACATCCTGATTTTCTTTTCCATAGGGATTAGAGTAGAAGAATTCTTCACCACCACCTTCATAAAGAGGAAGTATTTCTTGAAATATTCTTTCTAAGTCCAGCTTGCTGTCTGTGGAAGAAGTTGAATTGAAAAAGAGTTTTGATGAACCATACAAATCATTCAGATCTGAGGACTTAATTTCTTCACTGGAATTATGAAAGATCTGACGTACTAATGTTCTTCCAGGAGCTACCCAGAAGTCCACAAGGATTAGAGCTTTCTTCATAATTTCCAGGAGTTTCACATATTCATCCACTTCTGTTAGGTTCCATTTGGAGGTCAGCACGTTGCCAGTGGCGCGCCACAGCCGCGAGAAATGTCCCCACTCGGACTGCGTGGAGGCATCTCTGCCCACCTGGAGCAGTTCATACATGCTGCTGTTCCTCATGGAAGCAGCAGGTAACAGATGGGAGAACACAGGCAGCCTATGCCAGTCTGCTGAGTTGTCAGAGGAATTTAGGGAGTTCAGCACTGTTTCATTCAGCATGGCTGGAATCAGCAGGCCCAAAAGCTGAGATGGGAGCACATCGTGGACTGGGATGGGGCAGGAGACGTTACTCTGCAGCAGCCTCTCCGTGACAGCAGTCAGAGCTCTCGCCTTCTCCTGCACCCAAGAGTTCTCCGCCTCAGACACAAGGTTTAATTTGGAAAGGAAACTCAAAGAAAAATGCAGAGATTGGCTGATGCACGACAGCTCCTTGGAGAAGCGCTCACTGCTGTTCTTGTAGAGAGCAGCAAACTCTGGAGACAGTTTCAGGTTTCTTACGGCAACCTGGAACATTTTGGCAAAACTGTCACTGTGCGCTGCTCCACCCTCCACGCCCATGGAATCAAAGAGGGGCTTGCAGGGGCTCCTGGCTAAGGACTCCCTTAGAGTGGCATTTTCAAACAGCATCTCAAGTGCTATGTGGAGCACATCTTCAAAAGAGCAGTTCTGGAGGGTCCCATCACCATCGTTGCTGTTCTCAAGGAAAGGACTCAAGGCTGAATGCAAGAACTCCCAAATTTTTGCCTCTAGAGAAGCATTGGGCTGCAGGGAAGATTGGCTGAACTCCTGCAGTAGCAGATGTGTTAAGTTATAGACAGGGTTAATTTTTTCTTCCCTGGAAGCTTCACTGTTGCTCGCATAACGAAGGATTTTCATTCCTGTTCTCAGAAGTTCAGACAACCTCTTGAAGGTTTTATTGTCAAAATTAAAGAAAAGATCTATAGATTTTAATTTAGTGACATTATAATTCATCTGTAAGTCTTTTAATATGTACAAGGTCTTTTGGATGGCTTGGGTGACGAGTGAGATATTGGATACTCCAGAGCTTTCCCCAAACTCTTTAAACACGGCTGTTATAAATTCTGACAGCTGATCCAACTGTTCACTGAAGACATCATTTGAATTATTATGCAGCTTTTGTAAATGGCTGTTTAATACCTCTAAGAACTGCCCATAGGCGATGATGCCTGTGTTGTTCCACTTCATCGACCTCAGTTTCTCCCCAAGGCGCCAGTAGACATTCAGCTCATCCCACCAGGCTTCCCCCATGGAGTGCTCCACTTCCCGCATCAGCTCAAACACAGGCAGCAGCAGGTACTGATAACCCACGTTCGTGCCCGTCATTACAAAAAACATCCTCTGCAGAGCTTGGAGCTGCTCTGGAAAGTTCCTGTAGGACACAGGCTTCAGCAGATCATCCCAAAACAAAGATGGTATTTCTTGCATTCCATTTAAACGGTCTCTGAAGTCTTCCAGAAGTGATGGCATGCTCGTGGAGAGCAACATTTTGAGAGCATCCTTAGTTTGCAGTGTACTAAAATTAGAATTGTTTAACAAAACTGGATTCCAAATCATTGTAGCTAATTTTAAAGCACTTTGAATTTCTTTCCACTGGGTCATTATATCAAAGATGGAAGTCCCATTAAAGTCACTCAGTAATAGCAGTGATGTGAAGTTATAGATTTCATCAATTATTTCCTTATTATATGGTTCCTTTAATTTATAATCATGATGTGGACTCATTCCCAGTTCAAGAAATGCATACAATTTCTGTAATGTTTCATTCTTCAAATTTCTGAATAGATTTAATGTTTTTAATTCACTTCTATTAATTTTTTCCTCAAAGCCTTTTAAACGATGTAGATGCTTTTGTATGGCTTCTAAATCATCTGAATTAATGGACCTCTTGGAGTCCTTTCTACCAATCTCTGGTGACTTTATTTTTCTGGAGGGGAACAAAAAAGTGTTTTAGTGAATATGAAATCAATGCAAGTGGAAATGTAAGGCGATTTAGAGCAAAGATCATAGATTTGAATTACACTGTTAGTAATACCCCTTTAGCTCATGTCTTACCTTAGAACTTCTTCCAGTTCAGGCACTAAAGTCTGCTTGTCTTTCCAGTTAACAAAGGAATTACAAATGTATCTGGTCACCAAACTTTTTTCTTTATCTACAGCAAAAATATAAAGAGTATATTAGTAAAGACCACATAATTCTGGAACCTGGAAAAAGCTATACAGCAAATCTGTCAAGGATAACATGCACATGTGAAATTAAGTTCCTACCACAAGACACAATATCCTGGTTAGAAATTTGAGTGCTCTTTTGGGATGTAACACTTCCTGGCTCTCTGAAGGAAGTGAAGGTGCTACCTGGCATCATAGAAATGATTTTCCATCTCAGGAACAATTCCATGCCCCTGTGATGTGGGTGCTAAGAGAGCTCTTCTGCTTTAGGAGCACTTTGCTATCAGTAACACAGGATAAGGTGGCCAAGTACTGTCCCTTTCCCTTCATTTAGGGTTGGTTTTAAACTCCCCACACATAAACTTTGTCTGCAGCATCATTTATGTCCCCCATAGCCATTTACACTCATCTTGATATCCCCATGTGTCCAGCCCCATCTCCATGTTTTCCCTACTTGCACTGCATTAATCTTTCTTCTTACCCACCTCAACACAACCTCCATGAAACAAGTAGAGAATGGACAGCATTTACTGATCTGCCTCTTGTAGCATTTAGATGCTGGACCTTTCCTTTGCCTGCTCACTCACCCTCAGCTAGAGGGGGATGTCCAGGACTGCCTCAGCGCTAAGTGACAGGGATTTAGAGCAATGGCTAATCTGGATGTCAACAGTTTGTTGTCCAGCCCAGCGCCTGCCTTGATACAGAGGTGATTTTGACAGAATCCACAGCTAGAGGCAGATTTTGACATCATACCCCAAAAAAGAAAATCAAAGTAAAAAATTACTGCTCTCTGCTTCTGCTGAGACTGCAAACTCATGTTAATTCATTGTCTCCTGAAAAAAAACAAGCTTTTTCACTTCCCTGTTTGAAATGAGGTATTTTATTCGCATTTGCAAAAAGCTGAAAGGAGACTCCAATGTGCTGAGCCCTGAACAGTGTGCAATCTCTGTGGTTACTTATTAGCCTGAAGTTTGCTTCTCCTCAGCACCACAGGTTTTCAGCAGAGATATGACTCTGTGGAGGAGCCTTACCTTGCTCCAAGCAGTTCAGTGAATATGGAAGATCTGTAACCCCAGTCTGAACAGTTTTGGATCTATCATCAGTCAAAAGCAATGCAGAGACATTCTGAGCTGCCAGCACAACACTAAAGGGGAAAAAAACCCAGGAAAATAAATTGTAGTTACAGGTTTATGAGAAGAAATAAAACAAGTGTTCAAATAGGAAACAGCTGGAGTACAGCCTATCACTCTTAAAATGTCTGACAGACATCGCCCCTACTTCTAATTATTTGTTTGATCGTGCACAAAATACAAATACCAAGGGCTTTGATGGGAAAGCCAGAGTAGTGTATTAGCACAAACATATGTGTGGCACTCATTAGGTGTACTTATTTATAGAGTTATGTAATATCTATAGACCACTTAAATCCTCCCAGCAGGTCTCAGAAAACACCCAGGTGATGTGCCAGCCAGGTGATTCACTGCTGTGGGGGAACTTCCTCCTAAAAGACACCAAGAAACAAGTAGACAAGGCTCCAGGGAGAGCAAGGATCCCCAGGGGCAACATCTGTGGAAGGAAGAAGCAATCACAAATAACTACTACCATTTCCAATTCCCCTTCTTTCCTCTTTCGTACTTAAATAGCCAGGCTGCCAGGGAATGTTTTTAGGTCTTAGGAAAGAACAAGCTGATAATCAGGCATATTGTGTCACAGAGGAAGTCATTTAAAGGACTGTCTGTTCAGGTGTGTGCGTAACTGAAAACTTCACAGTGATTATTAGTCCCTTTTGCTTTCTCCTGTATGAAGAGCAGCTCTTCCCTGCAGGTGTAAGGTCACTGTGAAATGCACAATCTCTCGCCTGCCTCAAGTTCTGCAGGTGATACACAAAGAACCTGGCTGAGCTGATTTCAGTGGCATGAATAAATACATCCTGATCGTTGGGAACAGGCTGCTGGTGAGAACAGAGCACCAGGGATCTCTTTTCTCCTCATTTAACATAACATCTCCGTGCAGGTTTCGTGAACTTGGTGTTCATCATTTTTGTTCTGCAGATGTGCTTGTTCGTGAGAGTCTTAGAGGGGGAGGAAATTCAGTTATAAATGACATATTTAGTTGAGCAGTGGCAGAGCCAAAGAGGAGGCAGGCACAGGCTTGCCAAAAGCAGATGCATGTCATGCAGATCAGAAGGCAGCAAACATGGAAACAAGTGTTGTTGTTGCCCTTTTATTTTAGTCCTGCAGGGCTTTCGCAGACTTTGTATTTGGAAAAAAAAGTTCAGCTTACATGCTTAGCTGAAAAACTATCTTAAAGCACCAGACAGGAGCACTCATGAATTCAGTGTGCAAAATAGGTTTCTGTACATAATAAAATTTGCTCCTAAACTTTCTACAGAATTCCTGACTTGGAAGTTACTGTTTCATAGTGGTGGTGTTTATCACGTGGTTAATACAGATGCCACAATGAGCAAAAGTTCTTTTCTTTTATACCTTCATCTCCATACAGCAAAAAAAAATCCCTGTACAGCACATCTTTAGGGGAGGTCAGTACTGCCTGAGTAAGAGACATGGCCAGGCTTGCTGAGATGTGCTTTTGTAAGCATCATTAAAAACACTATTCGTGCAATCTCTTTGCAGTAACTCTTTACTCACGCACTTACAGTGCCAGATGCCAGGCACAAAAGCACTGCACAGTTCTGGTGATGAAATTCTATGTGCCTCTTTGTCATGCCTATGATAACTTTGCCCAGCTCTGCAGCTGTAGAGCAAAGCAGAGCAGCACACTAAATATTAATTCTCCCTGGGCACTCAAACAGTGCTGGTTCTTGGGCTTCATTCTGCAACCCAGTAAAGGCAAATGCAATAATCCTGTGACTGAAACAGCAGCATGAACAAAACATTTCTGAATAAAATTAAAATTCTTGCCACACTGCTACTGACTCCTTTAAGGATAAGGACATTACAACTTACAAATAGGTCTCACAATGCAGCATGGCAAATTACCTAGATATTAAATGTACAGGGTTTTAAGTGCCTTGGCAACACACCAGTGATGAAAAGTGAGTCCCTCTAAGCCTGAGTGTAATCGAAGTGGCAAAGCTTCTACAACCGCTTTTGGCATCTTTACCCAACTATTCACGTATGCAAGATAAAACCAAAAGGCTGTCTGAAGACACTCAGTTTCTTGCTGTCCTCCAAGGGCTGTAACAACTGGACTATTCAGAATATCACAGTCAATCACATATCCAGCAGATGATTTGGAACAGAGTCTCCTAATCTCTTGAGTAACTCAAGTCTTCCACAGATCAGTGAGAGGTTAGCCCAGCTACAGACCAGGAAAGGGATTTCAAGGCTAAGACCATTTTAGAAGAGCTTTTATTGTCTTGCATGAAATATTTAATCACGGTTCATTCATGCAGTTAAGTCAGGTCTTTTTTTCATATAACCATTGAGCAAGTACATAACCGGCACTTTCTTCTTAAAGTCAGACAAGCTCAAAGCCCTATATGCTAAAAAACCAGGCTCCCTCTCTTCTCTGCTTTCTTGGGACCAGTCTTGAAAGATTAAACCAGCAGTGACTCAGGAAGTCCACTTAAAAAAATAAAATTGTGGCTCCCCTACAAGAGCTTGAGGTGTTCCAAAGCAACTTGAATTTGGCTCCATGCTTTTCTGCAAAGAAGCAGCCAGCTGCTTTCCTTATCCAGCCAGCAGGGCTTTTCTTCAGCCAAAGGCAGTGGCTGAGGCTCACCAGCTTTTCTCTCTGCACAAGGGCATGACAGTGCCTCGAAGCAGGCTGGAAGAAAACTCAGAGTTTATATCAAGCTCCCATTTAAAAAGCGACACAGAAGTCATTGAGAATCAGCACACTGCTCACAGTCCACAGAGATGCATTAGTATGGAGCCACATCATTTCCCAAACAAATCATGCTTTTAAACTAATACCCTCTCTTTGAGGTGAGAGGTGATGTCCTTAGAGGCCAATACATAAACCCACCAACTTTCAGTGTCTCTCCTGGCATTTTCTCTATTTTACCTGCTCGGATTCTGAAGGAAATCAATTATGTCTTGCAGTTGCATGTTGTCCTGAAACACATCTGGGACCAGCAAAAGGAGATGCCACAGGGAGGTGTCATTCTGCACTTGGGAGATGAGTGTCAGAAACGAGACCATTTCACTGACAAATGTCTCCTGGTACTGTGGGTTGTGTTGCACCTTAATAAATAACAATGCAAGAAATTATTTAGGAACAAGAACCCTTGCTGCTGGTGGGTCTTTTTATGTTTTTCAGCTTGCACTGCACTTGCATGCAAGTCTACAAACAATACATCCAAAGGACTCTAGTGACAGGCAATAACTGAGAGAGTGACTGTGCTTTACCTTCACACTCCAGATTGTACAATAAATTCCCTGTTCAGACAAGCCTTACAATTCACAATGTCCTAAAGAGTCTAAAGACTAGGAATTCAAGAAGAATTAATATCAATCCTTACCTTGGAAAAAAAAAGCAGCATTACCTTTACAGGATTCATTTGCTTTAATTATATTGCTTCCCCAAAGACAAGTACTGCTTCAATCATAGATTGTTGGATCAGATGGAGGAGTTACTGGATGAAGTTATACAGCTGAGGTAATACACAATTAAATTGATTGCCTTCCCTAGCTTTACATGTTCTTATTTACACCTCATCCTCTTGCTGTTCTATCTACCTGTCACTGCAGCAGGGTAAATGAAGAGGAGAAACCAGGCCCATGCATGGTGAGAACCCTCAGTGGGTGGATGATCCTTGGCTTTCCAAGCTGTGTACTCCACTTGGAGGCCTTTGTGCTAATTCCATCCCCAAGAATGAGCTCAGCCTCATCATGCACGGTGTGCACTCTGGTACAGAGATGAGCTCCTAGCCATGAGGGACCCTGTTCTAGCTCCCAAACACTGCACAGCGTGTGGGAAGTACCACAGCTCCCAGCTGCAGTCACCAGGACAGGTCCCAGGCACCCACCTGGGAGAGCTGACTCCTGAACTCCTGGGCAAACGCCTCCAAAAGTGACGAGTCCGTGAAGCAGAAGGTGTGGTGGATGTTGGCCGCCATCCTCCCTCCGGTGACAGCGGGATGTGCCACGTACCGCGACAAGACCTCACACAGCAGGACTCTGAGAGTGGCTGCAGTTGAATGTTGGGTCTGGCTCTGAGAGAAAGAAAAAACCTTCAAGGCAGCTGTAAAGCAACATTCTATTTGGGATGGTTTTAAATGCAGTGGGGAGACTTTTTTTAAGGGATAGTAGTGCCATCTGAAAAGCATTGTCATTACAAGCACTTACACACAGACAGGATTCCAGCAGCTGAACAGTGTCACTAAAGTCCCTCAAACTCCTCATGTGGTACAAAGAGAAATGTGTGTAAGTGTTTGTATGCCTTAACACAAGAACATAATAACAGTATGTTGTACCAAGTTTCCTTTACAAAGGAGTTGCTCCTATATATGACTTATACCTTCATAATCATAGAATCATAGAACCAGATGGGTTGGAAAGGACCTCTGAGATCATCAAGTCCAACCCTTGATCCACTACCACCACAATTACTAGACTATGG